>ML978288.1:0-78552 GCA_010015745.1 Setomelanomma holmii
AGGGGTACACAGCTGTTCCAGCTTCTAACACCGTACGCAAAATGAGCGACAGCACGTCCAAGACTACTGTAATTTTGTTTCTAGAGACTATATCTAGAGGAAGGGGTCTCAATAGGATATCATGAGACTATTTGCAGCCCTATAAACTTGCGGAGTTGAGTTTGAAAGTCTTGGAATAAAGAATCTGGTTCGGCGCAGGGGGTTGTTCGAACTGCAGGGATGGACTTCATCAAAGCTACCCCAATTTCAGACGCCATCCATGCTCCTGTTGATGGTCCCAAAACGCCACGCTATGCCAAGTCAATGCTAATCCTAACACGAATAAGTCGACGGTCAGGTATATCCCAGCAACCCTTACAGCCACTGATCCTTATCCTCCGCAACATCCATATCCTCCGTCTGCATGTGCTGCGCGTCATCGTCCACCTTGGACGCACCCGCACCAGCACCATGTTTCTCGTCCCCTTGCCCGTCTGGATCCGCGTCGCCACCAACCGTAGCCGACGAGTCGTCGTCACTAGCGTTGTCTCCTGCTCCAGCTTCGACCTTCTCACGTGTTGTACTTGTGAATGCGAGGCCGTTGAAAGCGTCGTTGGGAAGCCATGAGAGGTCGAGGGGCGATGCGTCGGGGATGGAGCGGGATGCGTCGATGAACTGGTTGTATGTGTCAGAAGAGTGTATGGCGGGGAGGGAAGGTGTTGGGAGGGGATGTGATGACTTACAGACTCGGCTTGATATCGTTCTTGGAAAGTGAGAATGAGTGTATTTGCTTGGTGCGGATGTTGCTCGATGTTTGTGCACTCTGGGATATTCTGTGCGGACTGTTAGCATACGATAACAAGTGTGTAAGGATGCAGCGATGACTCACCACGAGATGCTGCCTCAGTGCCTCGTCCTTCGCCAAGTCCTTTTCGATGTTCGCAACAGCCAGGCGCCGCGGTCGGTTGTCTAGTCTCTTCACGCTGCTCTTACCGCGTGCAAAAGACGGATTGTATCTGCCACGGCCACGATACCCAGCTCCTCCAGGTGCGCCTCGTCCCCGGGGCGGGAACGTAAGGTATGGCCGATCACAAGGCGCGCCACGGTATGATCCTCGAGAAGGATGACCATGACCACGACCCATGGGTGGAAGGGCTTCGTTCTCCGCGAACAAGCCTTCAGCCTCAGCCTGCAAAACGGCCAGATCGTTGGCGTACTGCGACTCCTCTGTACCATCGGTCTCTTCTCCGGCCAGCTCTGCAAGTTGCTTTTTGATCTTAGCCATTTCATCGTCCTTCTCCTTGAGCAGCCTTTCAATCTCAGCGGCTCGTGCTTCTGTCTCTGCCATCTTAGCGCGCCGCTCTTCAAACGCCTTTTGTGCTTCGGCCTGACGCCTCGCAAACGCTTCGTGGTCCAAAGGCTCTGCGTCTTCTGCCATGTCGACGTCTCCATCGCTGCCCTTAATAGCCCCTGATGCGTCGTGCCTATACCAATAGACTTTGACAAACCGATTGTCAAATACAGCCTTCGGGCTATTATAAGCATTGTTTGCAGAAGCATAGTCTTCGTATTTGACAATGGCTAGACGTTTGTAAGCGTGCATCTGCACTTGCACAATGTTCCCAAACTCAAAGAAGAAGCCTCGAACAGTGTCTTCGCTGAAGCTCTCTTCTGGGATCTGTTCAACGACAAGGGTGGTGTTCGTGCGATCATATGTTGGGCCAGGTAGAGAGAAATGGGCGCGAGGACGGCCACCTTTGATGCTTTTCTGGGATGTTCTATTGGGACCAGAGGCTGAATGCGCCTCCAAAGAGGGCTGATCCGGATCATATTCGGGCACGTCACGGTCCGTCTCACCATGCTCGAACTGGCACATGATTCCTAGAGCGCAATAACCCTTGTTGTGGTAGTCCTGGCACTTAGCTCGAGGAGCTTGACCACTTGCGCCATTCATCTGGTCCATGGCGGGCAACGGAGGCATGCCAGGCATAGTCGTCCCGAGCGCTGCCATCATTGCGAAGAATGCCATGGGGTTGCTCATATCGAACGGTATAGGACCTGGTGGAGGAGGTGGCAGATTTGCCATATTGAGCATATTTGGTATCGGCGAAAACGCAGCGAAGGCGTTCTGAGGCTCGAACATAGGAGCGCCTCCTCTGAGATTTGTGCCCGCATTCTTTGCGCTTTGACGGGCCGCCTGCTTTTTCTGTCTGCTGCCTATCTCAGGGCGGTCTTGTCCTTCCCTGCTCCTCTCGCGGTCAGGTAGCTTCCGCTTTTTCGAAGTTTGTGCCCTGTCCTGTGGTGTACTCGCGCTCGGCGATGTCGACTGCGCAGGTGCGGCACCGTTCGGTCGGTCTGGGAGGTGGTGTTGCACTTTCGGAGTTCTCGACGCGGCCGGTCCCTTGGGCGCATTCGCAGGCGCAGTGTTTGTGGTTCGAGGATTGCGCGACTCGTACTCGGCATTGGAGGTGCCAACAATTGAGGGGATCGGTGCTGCTTGCGGGCGCTGCTGCCGGTTCGCATTCGACTGCGGTTTCGTGCCGTTCGCCTTCGTGGATGCGCGTGTGGTATAGCTTTTACTCTTGAGCGCCTTTATCACGTCGTCAACGAAGGGAGCGGTATCTATGCTTGTCAGCACGCGCGACCTGGTCGGTCCTTGCATGGCGGTACCCACAATCTTGAAGAAAGTCCGCAAGCGCCTCTAGACAGTTGCTTCTTATGCTTGCCTCGGACTCATTTGCAGTGACGAGCGCAATCACATAGTCTGCGAGCACTTCGCCATCTGCGTCAGAGCTACAGATATCAGTTTTGTGTCCCGCAAGAGCGTAGCTTGGTTGGCTTACATTGTCTCGAGTTTTGGCAGAAGCCAGCCCTTGAAAGTGCCCAAATCCTCCTCGCGGAGCAACATCCCTACGTTGCGACTGTCCTCCGCGCCTCAAACATGTGCTGAGTCGTAAGAATGGGAAAGTGTCGAGGTCTATGTTGTTGCTTGATACTTTGCGATTGGACTAGAAAGACAAGCTCAGACGACAACTCGCGTGGCGCTTAGCGCGACTGGGTTACGAATTCCGCGTTCACCTGATTTCCTTGCCCCACTACATTCACTCGACATCAAGCATCTTAAATCTAAGACGATCAATACGTGCAATATAGCTTGATTCTATCACACTATGCTACACTCAGAACATGTAAGGAAATGGGTCATCATCCGTCTCTTGAGTCCAAAGCCCCAAGAAGCCGACTAAATCATGGGCGCGCCGCCCCGAACCGACGTTTTCATTGCTCTGGTCGCTCAAAGGGGAATCATGCGTGTCATGCAGCCACCAGCGGCCCCGGGCGAGTCCATGCTTGTCGATTGCTCCGAATGCGCGAGGAAAAGAAATCTAACACTTTTGATAGCATTCCTTTACAACTTGTCGTAGTACTGCGCGCATGATTAGTTGACGTCTCGAGATATATTATTGAAGTGTGACTTACGTTGCTGACATCCGGTACCTCAACCTTGATACCCTTGCGTTTCCGCATATCGGCGACAATCTTTCCGGGAAGGGTAGTGTTGTCGAGTGGCGAGCCACCCTGGAGGACTTGCCAATGGTCGAAGACAAGTTGTGGGAAGGCCTGTCCAGCGGTGTTTGACCGAAGATCGGCGGTGAAACCGAAGGACTCGTTGACGGGAAGGTAAGCCTTGATGTTGAAGAGAGGGGTACCAACACGCTGGTTCTCCTCGAAGACGTGACCACGTCGTCGGGTGAGCACACCGTAGATACCACCCATAGCCTGCTCGGGCACCTGGATCTCGACCAGGTAGACGGGCTCCTGCAGCGCGGGCTCGGCAAGGAGAGCGGCGGCGTACAGCACACGACGAGTGGTGGGGATAATCTGGCCACCGCCACGGTGAATAGCGTCAGCGTGGAGGGTGACATCCATGATGTTGAAGCGGACGGAGCGCATGGGCTCCTCAGCAACGGGACCTTCCTTGGTGGCCCACTGGAAACCGGAGACGACGGAATCCTTGATTTCGTTCAGGTACTGAACGGCCTTGGTCTGGTCAACCAGCAAGTTGGCACCGGTGGTCTCAGGACCGAAGCACCAAATCTTACGGGCATCTGTGACATCCCAGCCGTGCTCGTCAGCCAGAATACGGGCACGAGCCTTGAAATCGTCACGCGGGCCGATCTTGCCCTGCTCGATAGCCTGGGCAACCTCCTCGTCCAAAGGCTGAGCAACAACGTACAGACGGTTGTGCTTGTTGGGCGACTTGGACAGAGCAGTGATGCTTGAGGTGCCACGGACGGTCTCACGGTACTGGACGACGGGGTCGGAGACACGGAGGGGTACACCGGCGTGGTCCTCCTCGAGATCCTTCAAGCAAATCTCCAAGTGCAACTCACCGGCACCAGCGACGACGTGCTCACCGGAGTCGGATATGTAGGTCAAGACGCAAGGATCTGACTTGGACAGACGCTTGAGACCTTCGACAAGCTTGGGAAGATCCTGGGCGTTCTTGACCTCGACGGAACGCTGGACGACGGGGGAGACTGAGAACTTCATGACCTTGAGGTTGTGGGCAGTCTCGTTGGTGGTGAGAGTACCAGACTTGAGCAAGAACTGGTCGACACCGACAAGACCGAGAATGTTACCAGCAGGCACGTTCTCGATGGGCTCGACGAAACGACCCATCATGAGAATGGTACGCTGGATAGCCTTGATGAACAAGTCCTCCTTCTTTCCGGGAACGTAGTTGGGACCCTGGATGCGGACCTTGAGACCAGAGCGGACAGTTCCGGAGAAGACACGACCGAAGGCGTAGAAACGACCCTTATCGGACGTGGGCACCATCTTGGAGACGTACAACATAAGGGGACCGTTGGCATCGCAGTCGCGGATACCAATGGCGTTGACGTCGTCATGGGGACCCTCGTACAGAGTCTCCATACGGTACTTCTGGGCAGTGACGGGCGAAGGAAGATGGAGAACCATCATCTCAAGGAGAGCGTCGGCAGCCGGGAGGAACTTGCGCATGACAACCTTGAGGAGCTGCTTGCCCTCGAGGTCCTTCTCGTCGCTGGTGAGCTTGATCTCGAGCTTGTCGAGGAGAGTCGGGATCTCGTCGGTCTTGAAGTTCATGACGACGTTGAAGACGCGGAAGATGGGGTCCAGGATGAACTGGTTGAAGGCACGCTCAAGGGTCTTCCCCTCGTGAGTGCCAACCTTGGTCCACTTCTTGGTCTTAGGGTTGAAGAAGCTGTCGCCCCAGAGACGCTCCATCATCTTGTTCTTGTCAACACCAAACTTCTTCGCATACTTGGCAGCAAATTGACGGATGGTGAAGGCCCAGCCGTGGAGACCGGAACCGAAGGCAATGGTACCCTTCTCAGGGTACACCTGGACATCTCCAAGAGTCTTGTCGAAATAGGTGGCGATGACGACGTTGACGGACTCGATGACACGGGAGAAGTTCTGGTACAGATCTTCCTTGGAGACCTGGAGCTCGAGAAGAGCACGGTCGACCTTGTTGATGATGACAACGGGCTTGATACGCTCACCGAGCGCCTGGCGGAGGACGGTCTCGGTCTGGACGCACACACCTTCGATGGTGTCGACGACGACGAGCGCACCATCGGTGACACGGAGAGCAGCAGTGACCTCAGATGAGAAGTCAACGTGACCGGGCGAGTCGATCAAGTTGATCAAGAACTCGTTCTTCTCGGTCTTGATGGGAATGTCCTTCAAGTCCTCGGGGTCGTTGAGCTGGGCAAACAGGGAGATGGCGGTGGACTTGATGGTCACACCACGCTCCTGCTCGTCGGCTCGGGTATCGGTGAAACGGGCTGATCCGGCTTTCGCAGCGGAAATGATACCAGCGCGCTGAACGAGGGAGTCGGTGAGGGTGGACTTGCCGTGGTCGACTATGGTGGGGTATGTCAGCCATCTGTCTTCCAACACCGCGGGGCTGCACTGGTGAAGATTACTTACCGTGGGCAATGACGGACATGTTACGGATGTTCGCCGGGCTGTCCATGAGACCACGGATCTATTCGCGTTGTCAGCATCCATCCTCCCCATGTACTTGGTATATCGACGTGTGGCGTGCGATGTGTGCGCGGAACGTACCTCTTCGACCGTGAAGCTGGCATACTGTTAGCACTGTGCTCAATCGCTAGCTGTGTATCGCTGCTGAAGCCTCCGAAGCCATGGAGGCGACAACAATGCGCGGGGCGACTTACTTGACCATTTTGGCGGTGTTGTTCTGTTCTCTTTTTAGAAAATTTAGTGGTGCTGTCGTTTACCCCGCACGTAGAGGCGGCAGACTCGGGTTGCTGAACGCGAGGTAAAGCAGGTTGTCTCTGGCGTAGGCGACGCTCAGATGCAGACGGGGTCGTTCAGTTGATTGAGCCTTTGAGGCGGCGTCTGGGTGAAGAGGATAAGAGCTGCGACGGAGAGGTTTTCAAGTGGCAGGTGCTGCCCCGCCTCGCTAAACGAACTAGCTTATTTTGGGTGGCGCTGCTTCGTGCTGCCACACGCCAGCACCGAACAGTCATATTACGAGGCAGCCCGCCCTTTCCCCTCGACCTTCGTATCGCATTCATCTGGTACTCTGGATCATCAAGCACGCTTATATGCTGCATCGCAAATACACTGACTCCTTCTGCGACCGCTCGGCATGCTGGTGACTCCACGGCAGCCCACAGGGCCGCAGCCCAAAGCATTTTGATTGGGTAGCATTGGACGAGCAAGGGACTCGCGAAGTAACGTCACTCGATGGATCCGCCTCATACAGTGGCAGTATCCCGGTAACTACACTGGGAAACGCTTCGCCCATCGAATACGAGCAGGTTGATTTACATCATCGAAAGCCTCAAAGCGAAAGAACATGAGCTGTTTCATTCGTTCTGATGGCAGTCTTCACCGTGTGACTCGATCGACTTGCATGCTAAGACCAACTCATTGTGGCCGTTGTGCAGTGCGCGGCTTTGAAATCCAAGATCATGCCTGGGGCACAATTCTAGCATGTCCAGATGCGTCCCACTTGCTGGACTTTTTAAGAGCTGTCGCCTAAGTCCGCTTATATCCGAGGCTTTTCGAAGCTTGAGAAATACGAAAAGTCGAGGCACGACGGCGAAACCTTCACTTCGGCACATACAGTCCAGTAAATTTTGAACCATCCATTCATGGGTCCATGCCAAAACACGGCGCCGTAGCTTCGTAGTCAGATAGATGTATGGATATATGAAACCCCAGGAAACTTTTCAATGGACCTCCAGCCATTCGTGACGGTATCGTGAGGACGACCATAGAAATGAAGAAACCTCAAACGCCACCCATGCAATCAGATCTCAAAGCGACTTGTGCTGCTCGGGCAAGAGACCAGGCATATTGCCTACTCATCCTGCTTGATCTCCAGCTTGCCCTTCTTGGGGCTCTCGCCACGATCCTCGTCATCAGCCTTGCGCTTCTTCGATGCTGCACCGATCTCAGCATCGGTGCGCGTGTCCTTGACCACAGGCACGCCATGGCCGTCACGTTCGACATCCTTAGGCTCCTCTTTGCGGCTGCCACGGTCATCCTTGCCCTTGTTGAAGCGGTCGCGACGGGTATTCCAGTCACGGCTATCAACAGACTCGCCTGAAGCGCTGCGATCACGTCGTCGGCGAGGAGAGCGATCATCACGGCGAGAACGGTTGTTGTCGCGATCACGGCGGTCGCCTCCACCACGGCCACCTCGTCCTCCGCGGCCACGTCCACGACCCCTGCCTCGGCCACCTTCGCGATCACGGTCGCCGCCTCGGCTGCGGTGGCCATTCGACTCGTGCTTGCTGTTCTCAAAGTCGGGCTCGATGCCCTTCTCTTCGCACTTCTTGACAATGTACTCCCTCTTGCTCATGATGGTGAGCTCGTTATCGTTGAACTTGGGCTTGGGGTCAAGGGCGAGAAACTGCTTCTGCGAGTCCTCGTTGTCGAACTCGACAAAAACGCTGCCCTTCCAGGCGCCACTCTCGTTGCGGCGCTTGCGCACCATGACGGAGCCGTAAGGGCGGAAGAAAGCCTCGAGAGCGATCTGGCCCGCATCCTCCTCGTTGCCGAAGTCTTTGGCGTAGACGCTCGTTTCGAGTTTGTTGGAAGAGGTTCGCTTCAGGCGGTAGAAAAGGTCGGTAATCGAAGGCTTCCTCTCCTCATCTTTCTCATCGGTTGGGACTTCGATGGGCTCTTTGCGCTTGACAGCCTCCTTGCCCGGGCCGTTGTAGTCACTGTCGTCTACGACAATCAAATCTTTGCTCTCGCGCAGGGCAGCGACGACGGCAGAGTAGGGTCGGAAGCGTCGCATGCGTTTGAAGTCGGCGATGTGCTTGATCGACACGGGGCGGTTCTCTGGGCCACCTAGCTCATGGAAAAGATGCTCATCGGTAACCAAGTTCTGAGTTGAGAAGTAGAACTCGACCTAGGAAGGATTAGTTGGGGTTTCGAATTAATGATACGGCGTTCTCACTTGGTTGCGGATCTCGACTGGATCATCAGTCTCTGGGAGGTTGTCAAATTCCTCGTTGCGCCTTAGAGCAAATTAGTTGTGCGCAATATTCAAGCCGCAAGCAAATCGTACCTGCGGTTGTTCTGGAAGTTGCCGCGACCGCGTCCTCGGCCTCGGCCTCGTCCTCCACCACGACGGTCGTTGTGATCGCGCCCATTGCGCTCGTTGTTGCGCTCGTTGCGCCCGCCGCGGCGCTCTTCCCTCTCGCTGGACTTGCCATTGACCTTGAACGTCTCTTCACCAGTGTCCTCGGTCTTGCTCTTAGACTCGCTGTCGCCGTTGGTCTTGTCGTCGGCCTTTTCGGTGGTTTCAGTGGTCTTGGTCTCAGACTTCACATCTGCGCTCTCAGTCTTCGAGACCTCGGCGGGGTTGGTGGCTGCCCCAGCAGCATTTTCGGTGTCGGCCATATTTTATATAGGCACCGTTGTGGTCGCAAGTTGACGTGGAGCGTAACTGAGTAGCTCTCGGGAAAAATAATTGAGGTGCTCGAGGTGGTTGGTGAGAAAATATGCAGGTGAGTGAGCTTTTAGAGCTCTTACTTTAGCGGATTTTCAGCAGAAATGGTACCGGTGGGCACGGACCTCCGAAATTGTGCAGCGGGCTCATCGTATTGTCGTCGGACTCACAATAGCACCCAGTCATCGCCCAATTGCCCGCCTTCACCATGCCCAGGAAGAAGCCCAGGTTTCATTCGCTCAAGAAGCTGGTATGTCGGGCGTATATACGATGAAGGGCGGCGCTGACTTCCGCAGAACGTCCGCCAGGACTGGTCACGATGGTCCCTCTACTCCATCTCACAGCTCCGCGCACCGAACGTGACGACCAAGACATACTTCCAGCAGAAATGGGCGGCAAAGGCGAGCACAAGAGCATACCATGGCGAACAATTGCGGGAGAAGAAGTGGAAGCGCCAGTTCAAGAGGAGTTTGCCTGCGGTCGTGCCCATGGAACACAAGTACCTGGCGAGATATGACGGCTCAGAACAGGCTGCCGGGCGAGGAATGGGCGCAGACTCGGAGGACAAGAAACGAACACCGCCAATGACGCCGTATATGCAGATGACATACTACCCGCTCGAGCGGCGACTCGACACAGCCATCTTCCGAGCGCTATTCGCGAGCAGTGTGCGGCAAGCGAGGCAATTCGTCGTCCACGGCCTCGTCAACGTCAACGGCAAGAAGATGATATACCCCGGATACCAGCTCAACCCAGGCGATATGTTCCAAGTGGAGCCTTCATCCGTAATGTTCGCGACCGGCGCCCAGAAAACTCGCTCCTCGCTCGCCCGCAAAATCACTAGAGAAAAAGCTGCCGCACGCGCAGAAGAGCGAGAAAAGAACCCAGCTCGACCGCCCCCACATACATCCGCCGTCGAAAGCACGCGCGACGAGCCAACACCCGCCGAGCTGAAGAAGCACATGCAAGCCCTGATCGAGCAAGTCGACGAACTACTCGAAGAAGACGTCAAAGCCAAAGACAAGCAAAAATTCCGCTCCTTCCGGCAATCCGTCAAGAAAGCCATCTCGCTCTGGAAAACCGCAAACCCAGAAACAATCTCCACGCTCGACACGCAATTCGAGTTCTTGAAAACACAAATCGCCGAGCGCTCCGCCGCCCCATCACCCAAAGACCCCTCCGCAGCAGCAGAGCCGCTCATCTCAGAAGAGGACCAAGTAAAGCTACGCTCCGCATTTGAAAAGCTACGTCTCGAGACTGAACACACGAGCGCGTGGAATCCGAAGCGCAATAATGCCGCGCCCTATGCGACGCCCTGGCGGCCCAGGGACTATATGAGTGCGTTTGCATTCATACCGCGGTATTTGGAGGTGAATCAAAATATCTGTGCGGCGGTGTATCTGAGACATCCGGTTGCGAGGCCAGGGCTGGCGGAGGTGCCGACCCCGTTTCATATTGAGACGGGGCAGTTGGCGTTTAATTGGTATTTGAGGAGGCGGTAGAGGAGTGGTGATGTGTGGGTGCGTGGATGTGGATGTGTAACATATGTAGACTGCTAGAGTATTGCATTGTACAGTATCAAGAGCAATCTGGTTGGAATCACCAAGGGTAGCAGTCAAGCAAGCAAGCACTCTGATTGTGATGTTTGATACCATGATTGATATTACAGACCTCACGCTGGCAAGTCTTTCATGTGCGCTAACTCCTGCGCTCCAGAAAGCGCCGTCCCAGAGACGTGCTACATCAAACTCGAATCACAATTACCACTCGCGCTGCTCCAGTCAGTCGCATAACGCCGCGCCCTTGAACAACAAGGAGATATTTGTACAAGAGGAAGAAATATTAGTGTGCGAAGTCCCCTTCTTCGCTGGACGAGGTATATCTCGTCCAATGGCTTCATGCCATAACAAATATGTGAATGAGAACAAGATGTCGAGGATGCATGTATGCATGCGAACGACATGACTCAAACGCCGGAAGATACAGAAGACGCGATGGAAACGCGCACTTGACGGAAACAATCATGTGTCTTGACAGAGGGAACTCCTTCAAGGTCTCGTGCACGTGTCGAACAGGATAGGCTCGGTAGCCAGGATGAAGTAGGTGTATACCCTCACAGTGGCGTGAAAGGAGTAGGCACGCCTTGGGTATGAGCTAGGTAGGTATGCGTAGGTATGCAGGACCATGGACCAGGAGGACGGAAGCCAGAATGGACGTCGGAGATAAGTGTGGATGTGCCATCACAGCACGAGACCGTAATGACTCAGTCGTCGTCACTTTCCTCTTCGCACGTCATGATGCTCTGAGGGTATCGCAGCGTCTCGGCGCTGGGTCGCGGACTGACATCGACAACACTACTGTCGGGTGTCCAGTGCGATGTTGTTTCGGAAGCGGTAGATGATGTGTATTGCCGAAAGCCATTGGCTACGATCTCTGACATGTCAACGTCAGAGTCGTAGTTGGGTGGCTCGCTGGGTGGGTTGGACCGATAGCTGGGTAAGCTGTCAGTCCGTGAAAGAGGTCGTGATGGGATCTCTGGCAGGGTTGAAGGCGGATATGTTGAGGCTACAGTCGGCGAGTAGGGAGCTGGGGGATGAGGTGCGCGGTGACAGTGGCATGGCACATGACCGATGACTCTGCCTTCCTCTGCGTCCCTGACGAGGTCATTGACCACATCATGTGCCGCTCTCAATTGCCGAATTTCTTCCTGCATCGCGTCCTGAAGGACTCCTTCCTGCTCCTGGATGAGAGCACGCTTTTCCTCGTAGTCTGCGATGCGCTCCTCATCTTTTCGCCAGTTACCACGCCACCAATTGCGCCAAGCATGTCTACGAGCTGCACGGCGATATGCTCGAGCAGTATCACGCTCCTCTCGTGCCGCGGCACGTTCGGTGCGGGTCCGTAGGCTGCTACATTTGTGGCGGATCACGGCGAAAAGGCAACCGCAGCAGAGGAGGCTCAAGGTGACTTCTAGAGCGACTGCGTAAGGAGACACTTTCGGTTGGCGAGGCGGCAGTTCACCACTACTCGCAGGGGCTTCGTTAGGTCGAGGAGATGTTGATTCGACTTCGACGTGGCCTCCAGCTTTTTGAAACGCATTGCCATGCGCTTGCGCGTAGACGTTCAGTTCCTCGGGACGACCCATTGTTGCCGAGGAGGAATGGCTTGTCTTCAGATGAACAATGGCAATCTTCCAGACACCATGAGCTTTGTGGGCGACAGCCTTGACGATGCAGGCAACGCCGTCACAGTCGTTGATCTCTTCTTTCAGACTTTTGATGTCCTTTCGCAATTGCGAATCGATGTGTTCTTTCTTGAGTGCAATGGCTTGCTCAAGCTCACGGAGATGGGCTTGCAGGGCTCTCAGCTCACGGATATCGTCCTCAATGGTCTGCTCAACGGGACTGTCAGCCTGAGTGGTGAGGGTATTGTTCACGTAAATCAGGCGAAGGTGTGTAGGAGGCTCGCGCCAGGACTGAGCGACGTCTGCGTCACTTGCGGAAGGATTGGGAACAGACTCCAGACGGAGCAAAGAGGGTGGAGAGGTCTGCTGTTTAAAGGAGACCGTGAAACCAGATGGTATAGTTAAAGCCTTGCCGTCAATGGCCTTGATGCTGACTGTCAGGACTTGGGCGGCTTCGTCCGTCTCCTCGTTGCCGTGAAGGCAGGCTGAGTTCCATTCAAGATCCAGTTGTCGCTGAAGAGACCATTCATTCTGTTGGAGATCGGTGGAGCCAGTATAAGAGCCGGAGCCAGAAGCGAAGTCACCGTTCCACTCTTGGGGAAGGTCGATGCCATTCAGTGTAATGTTAGAGGTGCCACACGCTTCGTCCTGGGCATGACTTTTGAAGTTCAAGATCTGTGGAGGAGTGAGCCAGGACGTCACTATTCTAGGTGCCTGAAGCGGGCCTTACGAGTGACTCGTCATCCTGGTCCGTGTGATCGTGCGAGCCAAGACAGCCTCTGCAGGTCACGCTGAAGGTAGCTTGCGCGTAGTTTTGTTGAAGGTCTAAGAGTATTCAGCAGATGCCTAGCGATGGCAAACAGCAGTTCTTATAAGAGTGGAGCGTACCGTAGTGCAAGAGTCTGTTGTCAGCTCGAGCAACTTCGCGACTCGGGAGTGCGGCGGCAAGCAGAGGTGTAACCCACGCCGCACACGAGAGAACCTTGTTCTTGAAGGACCGCATCTCTCAGCACAAAAACACAAGCGAAAGAAATAAAACTGCGGCAAGCAAAGAGCGGTCCAGCTACGGAAACGCGCAAAGAGAGCGGCGTCCGAGTGGAAATGTGACAGATGGTATCTCCAAATCCTCGAGAATTAGGCACCAGGAAGGGCGTCGATGTTTAAGGGCGGCCTGCAGTGGGGAGCTACTCGGCCGCGTGGCTGCGGTCAGCGTGGCTTAGACGTCCGGTCACAGTTCAGCTCCATGCATAAATGCACCGTGATGAAACACTGAAACACTGGAATACGAGCAAATGTGCAAGAGAAAGAGAAAAAAAGGTTTGGATGAGGCGTTGTGGTCGAATGTTTCGGCGCTTCGCGTGAAGGCCATCTGGCACGATCATAAGGTTCCGAGTCGTTCCTTCCGCTCCGAACGCCTCGACGTCAGCATACAAAAAGATCTACAAATGCTCGGGAAATGCTTGCGCGAGAGATGCTTAGAGTCTATTTACTACATCAGTAGCGTCAGAAGAAGGTATACATCGTGGAAACCCTGAGGTTTCTCTGTATGGGTCCCGAGGTCATGACAGCAGAAGTAATTCCCAAGACGATAAGGCGCTCTACAATCCGGTAACAGCAGATTTGGTCATAAACGCACGATGAGATGCTTCAGATTACAGGATAATTGTCTTTCCAGTCTATCGGTGCTGTCGTGAGTGATGCAGTCTGTACGTACCTGCATATGGAATGCCAAGAATTCATGAAATGTGGCCCAAGCTCTCTTCGCGATTCGTGATGCGTCAAGAACACTTCCCTCCACAACATATTCACTACCCACGTCCACTGTTCGCCTATCACTCCGCTCGCTGCTTCACGTCATTCCACTCCTCTTGGATCATTTTCCCCTCGCGAACGTGTTCAGGCAAGAACGGCAGTATGGTACGTCATTGGCTCTGAAGCTCTCATAAGCATAGGCACTGATAGTATGCGAAGCTCCCGTTAGGTCTGCTCACCGCGGCGACCGGCCATCCTATGCTCGTTGAATTGAAGAGCGGCGAAACTTTGAACGGGCTCCTGGTCAACTGCGATACGTGGATGAACTTGACACTGAGGGAAGTCGTGCAAACGAGCGCAGACGGTGACAAGTTCATGCGGTTACCAGAGATATATGTGCGGGGTAGCACGGTGAAGACACCAGATTTCCGCAGCTACATCCATGCTGATGCGGAACAGATCAAGTACCTTCGAGTGCCAGACGAAATTGTGGAAGTCGTCAAGGAGCAGCAAGTGAAGGACCAAGCAAACCGAGGTGGAAGAGGTGGCATGCATCAACGTGGAGATCACCGCGGCGACCGAGGAGGCCGAGGCATGCGTGGGCGTGGACGAGGGCGCGGACGAGGTGGCGGTGGAGGCGGTGGTGCCGGAGGGGCTTGAACGCAGTGAGGGATCACGATCAGGTTGAGGACCACGATATACGATGCACGATCGACGCGAGTTCTTCAAGAAACAGTTATACCCTGTGGGTCGATTCCCATCTTGAGATCAGGTTGCCGCAGCGGCCGGCCGGAAATACCACCCGCTGGCATCGTGCTGGCTCGGCCCGAATGCCTTTCACACCCTGCTCGCCCTCTTGCAGATTTCGCGACATCCGACAAGGCCACCACGTACGTGCGCTGCATCAAGACGAGCATCCTGCGTAGAAGACCCAGCCGAAGTTCGATTCAACGAAACCATGCCGCATCAGATCATGAGGCGTCAGAATAGGTTTTCTAACACCATGAACATATCAATTACAGCCTGACTAAGCAGACTATTGCGGCAGCAACCGTTGCTCCAAAACTGTCCTACTTGTACCAATCGCACATACCACCCGATTTGTCCATGGTGTGGCTGCAGACTAATGCGGGGTCAAACGCCCGAATGCCTAGGATCCCGAGCTTACGTCGGTCTTTACTACAAAAGCACGACTCTCCAGCCAAGGACTATGGGGCGTTTCATTGTAAGTCTCAGAATCTCTCTTTGCTGCATTCCACCACCCTCATCACTTCTCTACTCCACCAGCATCCTGAACGGCTACCTGTGAGCTTTTCCCGATCGAACATCTTGTCCCCAGAACCTAGACTGTTCTCCTCGCATCGCGATCATCATTCGGTCTTTATCAGCGAAAACATCTGGGCAGCGGTTTAGACGTTGTAAATATGACCAGCTTCGAGATTCCTGATAGCGCCCTTGAGGGCATCAAGGATCAAGTTGCTGTTATTACAGGTAGAGCTCTCAAGCATGTCTACCTTCCTATGCTTGCTCATTGACCAAAGGCGCGTCGTCTGGTATTGGTCTCGCAACCCTGAGAAGAGTCATCAAACATGGCGGCAAAGTCTTTGCCAGCGACCTGTAAGTGAGACCGGACACATAGCCGTTGTACTGAGTTTAGAGCAAGCACCTGATATTATCAGCCATGCGAGCCTATGAGCAGGACATCGACCTTGTACTAGACTCTGGGAAAAGCTCTACTAACACGTTCCAGTGTACGTTGAACCCTTTGTGAAATTTGACTATATTACTGTCCAGATGTATTCACGGTCTTGAGAGCTGCGCTAATATCGTCACCCTCGGTTTGGCAGAACCCTCTACCAGAACCCGAGGCATCATCCGTGCCCTTCTTCAAAACGAATGTAACATCATGGAAAGAACAGATCGACCTCTTCAAGGCTGCTGAGAAGGAGTACGGCAAGATTGATCATGTGTTCGCAAATGCAGGCATCGGTCCGACGATCTCACTGCTCGAAGACGACATTGATGAGAATGGCGATCTCCTACCGCCGAAGCTAAACACCATGGACGTTAACTTGACTGGATGCATGTACACCGTCAAACTCGGTATCTACTACCTCAAGAAAAATCCGAACGGCGGCAGTATCATCATGACAGCTTCTGGCTCAAGCTTTTCGCGCTTCCCTGCAACAGATTATAGTACGCATCATCGGTTTCGATAACCAGAGATCTTTCTAACATGCAGCAGCAACCGCCAAACACGCAGTCCTTGGCCTACTTCGCGCTCTCTACGGTCACCTCTACCCCAAACTCCCCATCCGCATCAACGCCATCGCACCTTCATGGACCGCAACGAGCATCGTTCCCAAAGAAGTTCTCGTCGCTCTTGGAGAAGGCAATTACCAATCCCCCGACGTCGTCGGGCGCTCCGTCACACTGTTAATGGCCGATAAGGAGCGTCACGGCGAGCTCATTTACAGCGAGTGTGGAAAATTCAAGGACTTGGAGAATGGAGAGAAGGGATTCCACGCAGCGATGAAGAAGATGTTGGAAGTGCAGGAAGGTGAGGAGCTTGCGGAACTAAGTGTGTTTCAGAAGTTGTCCAAGATGAAGGAGGAGTTGGAGGGGAAGGATGGTGCGGACGCCGAGGGGTTGAAAAATGGGAATGCGGCGGTGGGGATGCCGGCTGAGTAGGCTTTAGTGAAGGCAGTTCTTAGTATTGGGAGTCCTTGCTATCTATGGCACGGTTCTGCCGCCCACGTGAGATATCATTCGGATCTTCGCGTGTGCTTACAAGTCAATGATAGTATCGTGCTATGACTGTACACTTTATAAGAAACACATTAGGTGATGAACTGGGCAATTAATGCTGCCTTCCTTACTTTGCCTCGTTTATTACCGAGAGGGGTCCGGTGCTCTTATCTAGTCATCGCACTTATAATCTTTGACATTTCTTCCCAATCTACACAAAAACACAACATATTCACACCATGGCTGACGATACCAGTGCTCATGCTGAGCTCAAAGTCGCCGCAGACGCCCTGAGTCGCGTCATAGTCGATGTGAAGGAACTTCGTGCCCTACAGCAGAAGCTTGCGCAGCACATGCGTGAGTTGCAATCCAAGCGGGAGAAAAGACAAAAGTGAGACGACTTGTGAGCCCCTACAAGTTGTTCGGATGTTGATATTTGTCGTAGGCTGTTGGCATGTTTACTTGAACGACATGCCAAGGCACAGCTACGGCCTTTGATGGATAGCATGCTAACGAGATTGCCGCAAGAACTTCGCAATAATGTATATGAACATCTCCTTGTTTCTGACCAGCACATTTTCGCCTACAGAAGGAGGCCTTTAAGAGTCAAGCCCAACGACTCAGCAATCTATCCCGACAATCGGCTATTGAACCCGGGTTATGTTGGCGATGTTGCAGCAGCCGGAATGAATGGGATTCACTACTCGCGCAACACCTTCGAGCTCAAGGTTGGGAAAGGGTGCTTTGGGTTTGGCGCACTAGGACAAGTTCCGAGTCGGTATCGGCCAGGGAAGTATAGACTCGAATGCTGTCCATCACCTCGCTGGCTTGCACGCAACGTTCGAATTCATGTGGACACTAAAGTGGAACCAACGAGCACACTGCCGTCTCAATTCACCGTGCACACAGAAGACAGTTGTCCAGGACAAGACGCCATGACGAGGATCGAAGTTCAGCTCATGGGAATCCTTGATTTAAAGGGGGGCACAAACGCGAAGGTAGACTTCATTGTAACCAGGCAAGTCAATGAGAAGCCGACAATACGCAAATCCTACACGCGTGAACACGAACGTCGCTTCGTCAACACTATGGAAGGACTTAGAAGAACAATTTACGAACTCAAACACTCGGATGTATCTGTGACAGTCACGTTGGGCAACCAGCAAAGATTGAAGGTCTACGATGAACTCAGTCCCAATGGTCGCCATGTATATTCGTCTTGGGACTTCACGTCCCACCTAAGCCTTACTGTGGAAGAGTCGAGAGCGGTACGTCTGTTGCAATCTCTTTCCCCAAAGCTCTACAAATCGCTTACACAGATCTTACAGGAGCGCTCCGAGACGAGACGAGTTGTTGAATTCCGTTACATTCTCTCTTCAATGATATATGATCCCCCTGACGGCGATCCGGACGAGTTTTATGCCATACTTTGGCAACGATGGCGCCTGCGTTGCGCGTTACCCTGGTTAGGAAATGGCTGGGAAACATGAGGGCGTCGCGGGTCGTGCGGAAGTGCATGTATCAGGACTACATGCAATTCTATCCTCGAATTGCTTCAATGGACGAACTATTGGTATGCATCATATGCAATGGTGTTGGATCAGGAGCCAATATCGTAGCGGAACGGTGTCACTTCTGGCCCCGGGGTAACGCCTGGTTGGCCAGACGTGCATGCCATCCCCTGAGCCGAAGGCCTGGTATCGTCCACTGTCCTATGGGGCAAGGTTTGACGATGATTACGACGCTATTGCATCCAGTTCCAGGTGCTCGGGAGTGGCCGGGACTGAACGATTGTCAACTTCTTTCGCAGACGGGTGTGTCCAGAGAGCCTAGCTCGTCTGATCATCGAAGCTTCATGGACATCAAGCTTTAGCCAAAGCAAACATTGATCGGGTGCCCGCAACCTTGTGATCTCGTGCTACAAGTGATGACTGTCATCGGGCGGTTGTGCATATCCCTGCAATTGTCTGATCATCAATGTTGGTGTTATCAACAACCTAAAAGCGAATCCAGGTCGCGGCTTTCGTGGAGTCGGATTATTTACCAGCCGTGGTTAGAAAACCCCACAGTCGTCTCGCCCAATAATCCCATTCAAGAACCTTGTCATCACGACCCCAGAGTCATCCGGTCACATCCCCAGATCTCTCCCGCGCGCAGCAGCCGTAGCAAACAAGAGTCGTGGCGTCGCGGGGTAGCGAGGATAACGAATCCAGCACCACGCAAAGGATCGAGAACACGAACCGACAACACGTACCGACGCAGGCATCCGAAGCCGTACAGCAAGCCCGGGGTAGTGCACTAACCAGTCGGCGATCGCGGCTTAACTCTGGGGCAGCGCTATCTCCACGTTGACTGGACCAGAACCCCATGCGGCGCTATCAACCTGGATTTTCGTCGCTATCAGGTGTCGCGCCTGCCCCAGCAGCGTTAGCAGCGGCGCTCTTGGCGACCATGTGCTCTGGCGGAAGCGGCCATGGCCAGGGCTGGGTCTGCACACGGTGTGGATTAGTATTGAGCCTAGAGGGCATGGTATAAGAGGGTGCGGCGTTTCGAGTTGCCCTTTGGATCGTCGTGCTCTTTACCTCTCTTTGACGATAACAGTACTGCAAAGATGGCGGAATCTCAGCAAGTGCGCTACTCGGCGGAGAAGCATGCGCCAAGCCACAATGAAGAGCTCAAGCAGGACGCCCACTACGCTGCTGAGCGCGGTCACGCTGCCACAGATCAGTGCGTTCCATTCATTCGATCGTTTGTCGACATGTAGCTAACAGTCGATAGGTACGGCCATGCGCTTGTCACATTTGATCCCAAGGCCGAGGCGAGAGTCAGGTTGAAGATTGATCTCTACATCATCCCAACAGTCGCCCTGCTCTACCTCTTCTGCTTCATTGATCGTGCAAACGTCGGAAATGCGCGTATCGCTGGTCTGGAGAAGGATCTCAAGCTCAAGGGCTATGACTACAACACGGTGTTGTCGGTATTCTACATCAGCTACATTATCTTCGAGGTATGTGTGAACCTGTTCCTAATGCGAGAAATTCTCACTGATGCCATCATCAGATTCCATCAAACATGATGTGCAAATGGATCGGCCCGGGTTGGTTTATCCCCATCATCTCCCTGTGCTTCGGTATTGCTTCGATCGGCACGGCGTTCGTCCACAACATCCACGCGATTTGCGGTGTGAGGTTTCTTCTCGGAATCTTCGAGGCGGGCATGCTTCCCGGTATCGCCTACTACCTCTCCCGCTGGTATCGCCGCTCCGAGCTCGCCTTTCGGCTGTCGCTCTACATCGTTATGGCTCCGTTGGCCGGTGCTTTTGGAGGTCTGCTCGCATCGGCGATTCTCACTCTGGACTCTTTTGGCTCCCTCACTCGCTGGAGGATGATCTTTGCCATTGAAGGCATCATCACCTGCCTCCTGTCATTGATCTCTTTCTTCACCCTCACGGATCGTCCAGCGACCGCTCGCTGGCTCACACAGGAGGAGAAGGATCTCGCCATTGCACGTGTCAAGTCAGAGCGTGTCGGCCAGAACGAAGTCCTTGACAAGCTCGACAAGACGAAGACTCTGCGAGGTATCTTCAACCCTGTGGTTCTCTCGACTGCCTTCATCTTCCTCTTGAACAACATCACCGTTCAAGGTTTGGCCTTCTTTGCACCCACGATCGTCAGGACCATCTACCCCAAGGCAACCGTTGTGTCTCAGCAACTGCACACTGTGCCACCATACGTGGTCGGTGCGTTCTTCACGGTGCTTCTCCCCTTTATCAGCTGGCGCATCGACAGGCGCATGATCATCTTCATTGCCGGCGCGCCTCTGATGATGATTGGTTACATCATGGTATATTTTCAGAATTCATTCTTTCCTGGGACCAGAAGCTAACTTTGATCGTAGTTCCTCGCAAGCCACGCCTCAATGACCCGCTACGGAGCGACCTTCCTCATCGCCTCGGGAGCCTTCTCGTTCGGCGCGCTCTGCAACGCCCACGCCTCAGCGAATGTCGTATCTGACACTGCTCGAGCATCCGCCATCGGCACGGTAGTCATGTTCGGCAATATTGGTGGCTTGATTTCAACATGGTCTTTCTTGCCATTCGACGGACCCAACTACCGAATCGGCAACGGTTTGAACCTGGGCACCAGCAGCACGATTTTCATCTTGAGTATCTTGCTCCTGCTATGGATGAAGAAAAGCAATGCGAGCCGGGAGAAGATTGATGTTGACGCGGAGTTGGCTGGAAAGTCTCGTGGTGAGATTGAGGATATGGACTGGAGACATCCATCGTTCAGGTGGAGGCCATAAAGAGGGCAAGTGTAGGCTTGGTGACTTCTCTATCGTTGAAGGGTAAAAGGCGTGATTGTCTGGCAGGATTGAGCTGCAGATGTATACAACAGCGTCTACTGTAATATGAAAGTACGAAGCATTCTCCAAGCGAGCCCAGATCATCTATCAGGTTGTGGGTTTTGTGATGTTCTTGGCGCGTCTTTTTGCTGACATATCGACGGAGCACACGATTGCCAATTCGAGTTGGGAGATGGAGTGGGGAAGCTTGTCCGCGACCGAAACGAACCGAGGTCCTCCGTCATGCGTCCTTCAACGCGCGACACTATGAGAAGCCGATACAATTGTGTCTACCGCCCAAATCCGACACATTTTGTTGTAGTCGCAAACAATCCTAAACCTCCTTGAACATTGCCCTCGTCCTTTACATTGCAGTGACCTCATTACATCATCGACCATACCCATAGATAGATACCGCGCTCCAAGCTCAAGCTCATCGCAAACATGCCCTCAGCAATCTCCATTAGACAAGTCGAAGGCAAGCCAGGCAAAGTGTACTACCCACTCGAAAAGATCACCATCCCCGAGCCCAAGCCAAAAGACAATGAAGTCAGTCCTTCCCCTCCCTTCCCAAAACATTGCCCATCTAACCAGCCTTTCACAGACCGTAATCTCCATCACCGCCGCCGCCCTAAACCACCGCGACCTCTTCATCCGCCAACACCTCTACCCCGGCACAACCTTCGGCGTGCCCCTCCTTGCCGACGGCGTCGGCATCGTCACATCCGCGGGTTCCTCGCCCGAAGCACAGAAATGGCTCAACAAGCGCGTCGTACTCAACCCAGGCACGGGCTGGAAAGACAGTCTCGAAGGACCCGAGCATCCTAAGGGCTATGCGATTCTCGGCGGCACGAAGACGAATCCTGCAGGTACTTTGGCCGATGTGATTACGCTGCAGGTTGGGGAACTAGAGGCGTGTCCCGAGCACTTGAGCGATGAGGAAGCTGCAGCGCTCCCCCTCACCGGCCTGACTGCATGGCGCGCATTCTGGGTGAAGAGCGGAAACGCCGTTGCCGGGCGGAATATACTCGTCACTGGTATTGGCGGCGGCGTTGCGCTGATGGTGTTGCTGTTTGGTGTCGCGCAGGGATGTAATGTGTATGTTACGAGCGGCGATCAAGCCAAGATTGATAAGGCGATTAAGCTGGGTGCCAAGGGCGGTGTGATTTATAAGGAGAATGGGTGGGAGAAGAAGCTGCAGGGTATGTTGCCCAAGGACAGGAAGTATCTGGATGCGATTGTTGATGGCGCGGGTGGAGATATTGTGAATAAGGGGTCGAGGTTGCTTAAGGTGAGTTATGTCGCATCGTATTGTGTGAGTTCGGTGCTAACGAGGTGATCAGGCTGGTGGAGTTATTTCGATCTATGGTATGACTATCAGTCCCAAGATGGACTTCCTCATGGGCGCTGTCCTGCGCAATATTGAAGTCCGCGGCTCGACCATGGGATCGCGCAAGGAGTTTGCAGACATGGTGCAATTCGTGCGCGAGAAGAAGCTGAAGCCGATCGTCAGTCGGAGTGTACATGGACTGGATATCCAAAAGATTGACACGCTGTTTGACGACATGAAGAACGCAAGTCAATTCGGCAAACTGGTCGTTACACTGGACGGAGCAAAGAGCTCAAGTAAATTGTAGACAGCACGCCGCAGCGTTGAATGAGTGCTTCGCGGCACATGAACGAACATTGCGCATCCATCCCAGCCTTCAGAAGGGATTGCATGTACTGCATCCGCAAATACATGCGTCTATCTCTCTGGACCATTTCATTGTTCACATTCGTATTCGCAATCTACCATCAAGTGCTACGTCATCCTAACCCAAATTCCGCTTATGCCCGTATGCCCGTACCCCCACGCCCATCATCTAATCACACCCAGGTCTATCCTCGCGCCCGATAAATCCCCAAAGCCACCCTCGGCTCCTTTCCCAGTGTGTAAATAATCGACAAACACTGCATGCTGACACAAGCACTCCGCATGATGTAAGTCATGCAGGAGTACATCCTACCTGGCGCAAGCAGGGCAAGGCTGTCCACGGAGCGGGGCTGGGTGGCGGAAATCCTACGTGAGAGCGGAGTAGGAATCAAGATGGTGCAGTGATAAGATGTCTGGAAGTATGCATGGGCAAGGTTACTTTGTGTATCTTGGAGGATTGGATTTGAGATACTGCGTGTATGGAAACAAGAGACGGCATGGCTGTATGCTGGAGACGTATAAGTACCAGACGAAACAGCAATTGAACAAAGTATCAACAGCTCAAGCTTCCACAAGACATCGGAAAACTGCTACAATCCATTCAAACCATCAATCATCTATACACCCTTCAAACCAAGAAAAGAAACTTCACACCAAGCAACAATGTCCATCCGCGCCGCCCCCAAAAACGAACCCTACTTCCCCCTCTCCGGCGTCGCAAACGACGGCTGGTCCAACGCCTCTGAAGCAACAGCAACATGTTTCTGCGGCGCCGTGCAACTCGCTTTCGTACATCTCCCTCTCCCATGTCCTTCCCCTCCCCTCCCTATGAGATCCACTTCCACTAACATCTATTCCGGTTCCCTCAAACTTACTAACTAACCACACAGCCCACCCAAGGCCCCGGCCTCGTCGACATCTTCATCTGCAACTGCACCGACTGCCGCAAAATCACAGCCTCCATGTTCGCATCCAACTTCACCGTCGACGACAAGTACCTGCGCCACCTGCGCGGTCAAGAGAACTTGAAAACCTTTGGCCAAAAACACAGCATCGGCAGCGGCGAGACGATGACGAATTACTTCTGCGCAACGTGCGGGACACTCATGTATCGCGTCGGCGCAAGGTTCCCTGGCTATTCGATCTTGCGCCTCGGCACGGTGGATGATTTCAATCTCATTGAGACAAAGTTGGCGCCGAGACATGAGCAGTTTGTCAAGGATCGCGCGGGGTGGTTGGATGGTGTTAATGTCGGGAAGCTAGAAGGGGAGGTGAAGAGTGGGTTTAGGAGGAATGGTGCGATTGGGGTTGTTTATGGGGGGAAGGAGGAGTTGGAGTTGGAGGTTTAGAGGAGGGTTCTGGGTGGTATTGGGGGATTGGGGAGAGAAGGGATGGGATGAAGAAGTAGTGTTTTGTATGCATTGGAATAGACTGCGTTTGATTCTTACTCGCTGACTCTTGCTGTTTGATGCAAGCTTTTGTGCAACTAAGTAGAACACTGTTAATACTCTTGCTCAAAACTCCTTTTCCTCTTGTTTCGCTCGGCCTTTTCGATGCGGCGAGCGTGCGAAAATGTAGGAGTTACAGCTGGCCAGTGGTTGTCCCTGGCGACGGTGGTTTGTCCTTCGTCCCCTGCCACCTCGCTCACTGTCTTGTCCCCTTCCACGACCACGACCACGTCCTCTACCTCTACCTCTGCCGCTGTCGTTTGGATCTCGGACCCATTGGTGCCCATCTTCTGCCGAAAGACCCCTGGCGGTGCGGGACGGCGGCATTTGGTCGTAGGGAGGATCGACAGGTCGAGGAGAAGAGGTTTCGCGTTTGACATTTGGCGCGCCTGCTGGAGTAGGTCGTGTGCTATCGCCCCTCTCTGGAACTTTGATCCTGTTCCACTCTGTGGATCCGTGCTTTGGTCGGAACTTCTTCAGTTTCCTGGTACGATCCTCAGATGGCTGAGTGCTCGGAGACATCAATCGAGCACGGTCCGGATGTATCATGCTCGGTGCGTCCTTGGTCTCGCTCTGGGCCACTAAAGCACTAGGAACATGCGAGTTCGGCGGGACCCCGTATTGTTCGATAGAAGGAATAAGAGTCAAGTGCTGAACATCCTCAAGGCTTGTACGACGCCGATTGCCTCCTCGATATTCGTCCCAACTGCCTTGGCTCGGCCTATAGCTATCTCTACCACCCCTATGAGGTGAACCATAACGATCATACTCGTCCGTGTACTCGAGTGACCGTTCGTCGTGAGAGGCTAAGGAAGCTCGGCGTGGGCGATGGTCACGATCAGAGCCTCGCGAGAAAGTGCTGCGGCCGCCGCGCTTAGCTCTGCCGCGGCTGACTCCACGTGCAACACGTCCACGGCTTCGATCCGCCCTGCTGCTGTTGTGCTGATCATCATGGCGGTCATCGCACAGTCCAGATGTACGGGCGCCATAGCTGGCAGTTCGGTTGAAGTGTTCTAGGTTTTCTGTTTCAACGGAGGGTCGCAAAGCTTTCCGCATCGTGTAGTCGAAACTGTCCAAATCGCCTCCTCGCTTACCACGCCTGCCACCACCACGAGGGGGCTCGCGTCCTCTGCCACGGCAGCCTCGGGTATGTGGTGCCTGATCGAGGCGTTCGTCGTAAGGGGCGGCAAATGGCTCGTGGCATTCGTCGTGCTCGAAACGTTCATGCCCTGGAGTCTCATGAGAAACAGCTTCCATACCATACATCTCGAACGATCCAACGGGTCTCTCGTCGTATGTCCAAGGCGCGGACTGTTCTTCGGCTGCGTAGAAGTGACCTTCGCCAAAGGGAACGCGGTCCCATCCATGTTGGCGTGATTGCCCATGTTCTGTATCCCTCGCTCCGGTAACAGACCCACGCGACCTCCAAGAATTGCCTTGGTTGCCGTGGGGCGCCGCAGATATATCGCGCTGAGACTGGTCGAGAGTGGAATCACGTCCTGGTTGCGGGTTGTCTTTAGCGGTATGACATTCGCGACTTCCAGTGCCAAAAGGTGTAGAATCCCGGTCCATGCATCGAGGCTGGTATCCCTCAGCATCTTGAGGTCCTTCGAGTTCCTGTTTCCGCTTCCAGAATTTCTCCCAATATGACAACCCAGATGTGCTCTTAGCGAAATGCTTCGACGGCCATTCAGTTTGGTCAACAGTTTCTGGGCTGGCCTGCCACTCCTGTCTATGCGGAGAGTCCTGGTGTATCTATTTAGCTAGATCCTGGAAGTGGCCAACGGTCCGGTCAAACAAAGCAAACAACAAAGATTCAGACGCAAAGCACATTTTTTACTCAACGCACTCTAGGTCTCTTTTCTTCTGGCCGAATGTCGTTCGGCACCTCGACTTCATATTCCTCTTCCTCAATCTTGTGGTACTTCTCCACCTCATCTCGTTCGTCGCGAGCGCGGGCTGCATCAAGCATGAACCTAACAGTACCATCCTGACCGCGCACGCCAATGGCAGAAGTAGGTGGTTGGGCGTTCCCTGGAGACACGGTGCTGGGTGTGACTGGTGTGAGTGGACTCGTCGGATCGAGGCCATTGCGAAGCTTGGCCCCATTTGTGCCAGCAGGAGTGTCAGAAGTCGCTTCTGAGGCATATAGTGCGTAGCGAGGGATTTTGGCATCCGAGGCCTCCTGATTGAGACCAATGCGAATGTTGATGAACGCCTCTAGCGTGTAGAGGGGCCCGACAGCTGTCAAACCACGGTGATGGGTGTAGAGGTCCAGTAAATCCAGCAGCGTCTCCATCACCGCAGCTCTGCTTGTAGCCCACTTGCTATATCTTATGATGCCGGTGTCTACAAGTGTCGTGGCGTCCATCTCGTGTAGTCGCGCCGCGAGCTCGAGGCAGGCTATAGCAAGCGTGGGCGTCGATTGCTTGAGTGGGGCGAATGTCCTGTACATGTCGATGCTAAGGTTCCACGCCGTCTTGGCCACGTTGTTCTGGTCGAATCTGAGTGCACGTCCAACCTTCACCATGAGCTTCTGCGGGTATCGATTACGGAAGTCGAAGCCGGCGCTTTCGAGCATGAGACGTTCCAGCCCAATGATGAGCTTGGAATGGTTTTCAAAGCGCTGCCAATTGTCAGCCTCCAGTAGTTTCCAAGTCTCTCTGCAATGCTCACCGGATCATCGCTGCTTAAGCTCTCGCCAGGGCCAACTTTAAGGTTCCAGTTTGCGCAAAGAATCTCACGGCTCTTCTTCAGCGTGTCTTCAATCTTGCAAGCCGTGAAGAGCGCAGCAGCACTTGCATCCGCCCAGTTGTACTCATTGTCCGAGTGGAGTAGTCTGAACTTATGATAGTATATGACGGCGGTGTTGAAGGTGCGAATCGGCAGATGCAGGGCGCGGCGCACTTGGTCGATCCATGCGACTCCCTGGAGACGTACGGCGTCCTCCTTCGCGTCGCTCATATTGATGTCTGCTAGGCATTTCTGAATGCGCGATTGCAAGATGTAGGGCTTCGCGATTTCGATGTACGATGGGTGCGGGCCTACGCGCTCTCGATCGCGATCCGAGGGAGAAATAACAGGCGCCATGGCGAGCGCAGTAGCGTGCGTCTCCGAAGTGGGAGGTTGAAGCAATGGCGAGCCGAAGGTGCAGTAGGTGCTTGATGTTTTGTGCAACGCTACGCTGATTAAGAGCTGCGGCAGAGGCGCGCGATGCAGGACTCTGGGCGGACCGGGAATCACGCAAGTAGCCGCGGCGTGACGTGGTTTGGAGAATTGCAGCAGCGCTGGGTTGTGGAGTTAATGAATACAAAAGTTCCGTCACCGTGGTCATAGCTTCCATGCACCATGCATGTCTTGGCGCGTTGTATCTGTGGATGTCTCACATGCACATGCCAAAGTTGCAGTACTATTGGCTGAGCTGCTATTGGGTCCACCCATGGAGCCATATATGTGCCACGTAGTTTAGTGTTTGTGGGATTAGATCGTATCATTTGAAGCTTCACTTCATTCCTGCCATTACACCTGTTCCCACCCAATATCTCCCAATGCATTGATCTTCATCACCGCCCACGGTGGGCTTACTTTCCTGTTTGGACCTCCATAGTCCAAACCACAGGCAACTTCTGCCGAAGCACCAAGCCTATAATTATTCTAAGAGTGAAGGATGGGTATTCCCCTGTCCTCGACGAAGGATCAATATTTTAAACTCCAAACCACAGATGCAAATGCAGGAATCGCTAAGAAGGTGCGCGACAACTCGCGACGAAGAAGTATAGACAGCCCTTGTCTATGATGTTCGGTCCTTGAATGTGAGGAAGCAATCATCCTGTGTTTGGTCAGTATGCAAAGATGATATTTCTCTGAATGTAGTTGGCTTACCATAGGGAAAATAGTGGCGAACACCTTGATCACCTCACTCTTGTCCGTGACCTTGTGGTCCCAGTCAAGCATCATGCTAGCCTTGCCAATCATAAGCATCAGGTTAGCCTGTGCGTATGTCTGACCAAGGCAGTAATGTGGGCCGGTGCCGAACACGAGCCAGTTCTTCGACTGCTGATCGGCATCTCCTGTGATCCATCGCTCGGGCTCGAATGAGTCAGGATTGGGGTAGGCTTCGGCATCGTGGAGCGCCATGTATGTTGTAGGGATGACCATGGAGCCCTTCTTGACAGTGTAGTCGGGAGTAATGGGAAAGTCCTTCTTGGCGAGATAGGGCACCATGATGACTGGTGGGCGGTAACGGAGCGTCTCCTTGACGACAGCGCGAGTCCATTGCAGCTTCTCAATTGCATCGAGTGAGAGGGGAGCGTGAATATCGCCATTTCGTGCCTGAATATTCTCCTGACGGACTTTGTCCAAAAACTCGGGTCGGTCAGCCATGATCTGGAAGAGCCAGGTTGCGGCGGATGAGGTAGCGTCCTGCGAAGCGAAGAGGAAAGTGAAGATGGTCATGGAGATCTCAAGGTCACTGAACCAGCGGATGACGGTGGAAGGCTTCTCCGAGTCATCGACCTTCTCGCCTGCCTCGATCCTCTTGCGGTACTTTTCGGACTGGATCATGTTGTCGACCCAGAAGTCAAGAATGCACTCCTTCTTGCCTCCCGCAGCCATTCGGACCTTGGCCTTCGCAGCGCACTTTGAAAATTCCTCCAAGACCATATCAGCGGACTTCTTGCCATACCAGCTCTTGGTAAACGGCAGAATAATCGGGAAGTTGACGAGCTCGAGCGCGGCGGTGATGAGGTAGTAGTCGTCCGCAATCTTCTTCACGGAAGCGTCCGAGCAGTAGTGGCCAACGAAGGTCCTGCAGCTCACAGCAGTGATCAAGAAGCGGAACTCCTGCATCCACGGAACGTGCTTGCCCTCATTCTCGACCTGCGAGAGGTTCACCCACTTCTTAAAGTAGTTGTTGTAGATCTCCTCCTGGCCTGGCAGATATTGTTCAAGAGCCTGGCGTGTGAAGAGACTGTTGAGGCCCTTGCGATAGTCTACGTGGGCACGGCCATCGAGGAATACCCAGTTCTCGGGGCGAAGGAGCTTGTAGGCGGCATCGACGACGCAAGGCTTGACAAAAGAAGGCGAGTTGAAAATCTTGCGGGCCATGTCGCGGGTCGAGGCGATGACAACGAATCTATTGCGCGCATTAGCATGATACTCGCGACGCAGCGAAGAGTAGGGCATACTTGTGGAAGACGGAGACACAGCTGAGGGGACCTGAGGCCCATTTTGCGTGGTACTTGGTGAAATCGGGCCTAACAGAATCCAGGAAAGGTCCAATGAATGGTGCCTTCCATGTAGGACCAACGATTGAGCCCTTTCGGTAGACATACATGACTGTGGACGATCAGCAGAGGCCGGCGCAAAAAATCACAGGAGACATACACTGGTCGTATGCGACCGCCAGGACCAAGAGCGTGAGAAGCAACCGTCCGATGCTGAAGCCGTCGATGACGGCGGAGAGTACGCTGTTGGTGTGGAGGTGCGTGATCATATGCGCAACCTTAGCATCTGCCGTGGGCGAGACGAAACTCGCGTTGACCGCCATCTTGAGGTTCTAGGAAATTGCGCGGCGCGATAGGATGAAGGACGGAGGAGAGAGCGCGAGTGTCGCGGCAAGAGGGTGGTAGAACAGCCTAGAAGTTATCAATCGAGAAGTTTTGACCAAGCGGAGACGGACATACGAAGAGAAAAGGGTCTTTAATTGCACAAATGCATCTTGGCCACTGCGAGTGATGTGATTGAACTTTCAGACCCTCCTTTTGCAGCGCGCTAGTACCAACTCGTACTAAACCCCGATTTCTCGGGTAGCGGATTCTTGTGTCCCGCTGGGCGTTGAATCGTGCCAT
Organism: Setomelanomma holmii; assembly: GCA_010015745.1. NCBI lineage: Eukaryota > Fungi > Ascomycota > Dothideomycetes > Pleosporales > Phaeosphaeriaceae > Setomelanomma > Setomelanomma holmii. The sequence continues at coordinate 29,984 of ML978288.1, forward strand.
GGGTGCAGAGCGGATGCCCTCGGCTGCTCACACGAGATCTTCGATGCGGGAATAAGAAGATTTCGAGGAGGACGATGAGGCTGCAAACGTCGTTTCGAAGCACTCGAGCCGCATGCTTAGGGTTTGCACTTGTCTCAGATCCTCGCGCCGCCACGATGGTTCAGGTACACCAATCGGCTTGCACGTCCGCCCGACGTGCCTGACTTTATCGTGGTTCGCAAATCGCATGTTGATCACCTCACATTATGCGTGAGATTGTCACCACCCTAGCGTGCAAACGACCGAGCTTCGCAATCTTGCGTGTACGCTTAGCTAAGAATTTCACGATGTGCAGGGCAAGTTCACATCCGTCAGAGAAGCCTGGCTATGCTGAAGGGATTGATTGCGATGCCTAGTAGCTAATGGCGTATGTTCCTGAAACTATATGGGGCTGTCCGAAGGATTGGTATGAGGAAATGGCACGACATGTCCACTGAGGCGCTACCGCACCGCCCTTTGGGCAGTCCCTGAAAGCATCTCTGTGGTGATTTTGGTGTAGGAATGTGTCAAGGCATCTAGAAGTCCCGGTCCCTCTTGGAATCGGGCGGAGACTCCAGGTGATTTGGCGCGTTGACGTCGGAGGCCATTATTGTGTGATGAAAACAAGTGCAACAAATGCTGACAACATGCATGACTCACTAAACAGCAAACCAATGTTATTACTTATAATTCCCTCCTAAAGCCCTGAATTGTCTTACAACACATGAAATGACGATGCGATCAGCATCTATCTCACAATTACTTTGGTAAAGTCGGTTGCTCTGTCTTCAAAAGGTGACTGAGTGATATTGAGCCATCAGACCGTTGTCGAAACAGCTCACCGAGGTACCGTTCAACCATTTTCTCAACCTAGGCACTAGTTTAGTGTGTGTATGCTAGACGTGGGCCTTGAAAAGGATATCAACTCACATGGCTATACTTGAAGAGAAGCCACACTACAACAGTGCGAGTCAAACTGCCTCCACTAAAGAGCAAGTACCAACGCCAATCTGGGTTGGGATCTAGTATGTCTACGTTCATACCGAACAGGCTCTATCAGTAGCGATTCTTCATTAGCTCGGGCGTGCAATAACAGGGACTTGGAGATAATTACCGAGACAAACATGGCAGGCAAGAATATAAACTGAGTATGATATGTAAGCTCAGAACCAGAAGTGTGTGCCAACCGAGTCATACCGTAACCCAGCTAAGCCGCTTCATGCTGGTGGCGATACTGGTAGATCTGTGGGCTTCGTTTATCGATACCCAGACAAATTCCTGCTTCAGATCAGCTAACAAAGTAATTGAAAGGTTCCGAGTATACGAACGAATTGTAGAAGGTCTTTGACTGTTTGGTCCAATTGCCTGATTTGTTTACCGACATCATCACCAAGCCGATCTATTGCTAACTGCATAGTCCTCGAACCCTTGTCTTAGTTGTAGCTGCGGCAATACTCCACAACAAAGGTCTGAGCTGCTTGAGTTTGGCCTCTCAAGACGCTTCGAAGCTTGGCACATTCTTGTGCGTCTTCAGCTAGGCGATGTATAAGTTCAACACTATTGCCTCTGGCGCGCAATTGATCGAGACGCTATATTAAAGCACACCGCGTGGTTAGCGAAGCTCATGCTTGTCAATGACCAAGACCTTCTACTCACGCGTTGAGACAAGCGCTCTTTGGCTGTGGCGCATAGCTAAAGCCGCTTTTCCCTCAAATTTCCGACGAAAAGAGCAAAGAAGTCAGACCCATCGTCCGGTAACCAGCCATATGGGAGCGTGCTGTAATGATCTATTGACTTCCAGCACGACCCACCTTTTGGTTTCGAAGGACGTTTCATTGTCCAAGCGATCGCGTGTTCGCTTCAGTAACATACTACAGAAGACCCGTCGTCTGCCGCACCTCGGTTTTGTGGGAAAGAACCAACAACGAAGATGCTGTCATGGCCGCTGTAAGTGTGCACTTTGTGAAAGATCCTCGATTCCTCATATTCACGATCGTCTTTTGGGTTCCAGACCAGACATCTCGACCACGAAGAATAATCCGTAAAAAGCCTGGTTGTTTATCAGTCATGCTGCCCCCGGTGCAAGAATCTTGGTACACTTACGACAGACGCCTGCTTGGTTCCGGTTGGATCGACAGATTGACGGGCCGTTCTTTCGCGAATGATACGGACTTCCCTTTGTGGGACGTGTGCGAAAGTTCTACTACCACATCCGGTACTTCCTGATTATACGCATTGAGCCAATCTGCCAACATGGTGTCTGTTGTCAGCGCGGAATGCTCCAGAAGCAACCGAATGAGGCCTTGATGCTTACGATCAAGCGCTATCTGAAGCGGAGTTTTGCCATTGCCGTCCTTACAGTCAATATTTGCCTCCCAACGCATAAGTTCCTGTGCTATGTCGACGTGGCCTGACAGCGCTGCAGTATGCAAAGGTGTTCGGCCGTGCATATCCTTGCTGTCGACATTGATTCTTCCACTTTTCAGTAGTGATTGGAGAGAGGCAAGGCGTCCTTCGTGAACCAACAGACGCAGGGTAATTCTATCTTTCTTAATGAGCAAGTCAGTTATTGCCCAATTTCCATTCTCAATAGCGTGTGACAGTGGTGTGTGTTTGTCCATGTCCATAGACTCTAGGTCAACTTCGTGTTTCGCGAGTAGTGATTCGACAACTGCTTTATGCCCGGAGTCTGCAGTCCACCATAAAGGTGTTCGACCGTGTTTGTCGCGGGAGTTTGCATGCACACTGCTTTGCTCGAGCAACATTTTCACCAGCGCCTGGTGACCCTCTCCTGCAGCCTGTGACAAAGGCGTCCGCCCATCGTCGTCCTTGCAGTCCGGGTCGATGCTTTCATGTTCTAGCAGCCGCTTTACGACAAATTTCAGCCCATTTTTTGCAGCCCTGGACAACGGTGTACGGCCTTTATTGTCTTTGGACTCAATAAGACGGACGCAGTTTCTATGCTGAAGTAAAAGATCGATTACGCTGGATGACCAAGCAATCGTGGATCCGAAGCATTTGATAGCCCATGACAGCGGCGTTCGTCCTTCATTGTCCCTAGAATTAGGATCGACGCAGGGTTGTCTCAGTAGCAGTTTCACTACTTCCAACGCTTGGTGCTCGCCGTTCCAACGTGTTACAGCATAGGACAAAGGTGTCCTGTCACCTATATCTCTAGACTCTGGATTGACACCAGCTTGATCGATCAGCATCTTTACCACATGCTCATGCCCTCCACCTGCAGCTCGAGATAGCGGTGTCCGGCCGTAATTATCTGAAGAGTCCGGGTCGATTCGATCGTGCGTGAGCAGCAGCTCTACCAACTGTTCACACCCATGTTCTGCAGCATGTGATAATAATGTTCGACCCTCATGATCTGGCAGTTTGGATTAACTCTTTTACATGTAAGCATCCACTTTGCCACCATAAATTGCCTTGAAGATGTGGCCCAGAGAAGTCTTGGATCCCGTAGGTGACCTTCTGAAGCCCACCGTAGTGGCGTTCGGCCGTGGTCGTCCTTGGAGTCCGGGTCGGCGCTTCCGCTCTTGATCAGCATCTTTACCACAGCGGCGTCCGACCGTTGTTATCCGCGGCGTCTGCATCGGCCTCTCTGTTAAGCAGCAGCCCTACCACTTCCTCATGTCCATGCTCTGCGGCATGTGACAAGGCCGTTTGACCACGGCGATCCTTAGCGTCTCGATCGACTGACTCCTGCTCAAGTAATAGCCTTACTTCCTCATCATTCCCATCCCCAGCGGCTCGCGATAAAGCGCTTAGGCTATCGTCATGCGCAAGATATGGGCCTGGCCACCGATTTTTCTTCTTTCTCCCCACCATCATTCCTGGATGAGGATACGAAAGCGATAGTGTTGTACACGAATCTTTTCAGCGATCTGTGGGTTGCCGTCCATATAGCTTTGTTTGCGCGACGAGTGAGCCGTGCTAGCTGTCTAGGCGACAGCGTGTTCATGCACCAACTTGGCCCCACTGTTGCCAGGGATCATGCAATTGATTTACTATACGCTTTTCTATTGGACGATGTCTCACTGCTGCCTCAAAGCAACGCCTCTCGCATGTGACCGTGTCAGCGGGCAAGCGTACGCCATATCGCCTTGAAACCTGGCTTGATAAGCTTGCAGCCAAGCGCCACAGAGGCTGCTGAGGGGTGGAAATTGCGCAGTGTGCAAGGACCGGAAAGCCGATTTTGCACATGAGCATACTGCCAATAGTTCGCAACATGAAAAGTATTGCATCGGGTCAAAGTTGTGGTTGGCCAATCTGGCGCACTGCCTTTGAATAGCCTATCGTTCGCTTGGTCGCTCGACCGACAGTGCTGAGAGAATTTTCTGGTGGAAGGCGCCGATACACCCTTCTATAGTGCCTGTCTCATTGTAACCTCGTGTGACTTTCGATGGCTGAACGGGTGGATAATGCGCATGCCTGGGGCAGGTGGAGCCATAAACTTGACGCTTCGATTGGACCTCTATATGCATGTGTTGCAAACGCTCGTCCATGGCTGTAGACTGTTTGACGTATGCCATTGACCTCGTGAGTATTCTGAAAGGGTACGAAGGAACCTCAAGCATCGAGCGCAGCGGCCCTGTCAACTTCATCACTAGCGTGCCCCACATTATTTCGACGCGTCAACGCGTAACACGAAGTCACCTGTGTGGAACATTCAGCACTGATATGGGTTGACATGGCCACCATCAAGCCCATCGAGGGCCGCTCCGTTCACCAAATACAGTCAGGACAGGTTATCGTTGACCTTCAGTCTGTCTGCAAGGAGCTTGTGGAGAACAGCCTTGATGCTGGTGGCACTGCGGTCGGTATGCACCACAACCCCGCCACTAGCAACATTTGGAAACCTTGATTGACACACGTCGTAGAGATTCGCTTCAAGAACTATGGCCTGGATGCCATAGAAGTGCAGGATAATGGACCTGGCATCTCTCCCGCCGACTACGACACAATCGCCCTCAAACACTACACCTCGAAGCTCGCTTCCTACGATGACCTATCCTCGCTGCAGACGTTCGGCTTTCGTGGCGAAGCTCTCTCTTCGTTATGCGCTCTCTCCAACTTCCACATCGTCACCGCGAGGCCCAGTGACGGACCAAAGGGCACCAAGCTCGAGTTCGAGCAGTCTGGCAAGCTGAAGGGAACGTCCGTCGCGGCGGCCAAGCAGGGAACCACGGTTGTAGTGGAGACATTATTTCACAACCTTCCTGTTAGGCGGAAGGAGTTGGAGAAGAACATTAAGCGAGAGTATAACAAGGTGTTACAGTTGCTAAATGCCTATGCATGCATTAGTGTGGGCGTCAAGTTCTCTGTGAGCAACCTTATACCGAAAGGGTGAGCGGAGGTCAACATAAATGGTCCTATAAGCTCCTGACAGTCGACAGGAAGAAGACGATTGCATTCTCCACCAACGCAAATTCGAGCACTAGGGATAACATCTCGAACGTGTACGGTGCAAAGACGATCACTGCCTTGATACCTCTCGATCTCGAGTTCGAAATGGACCCTTCGAATCGGCCTGGTGCTATACAGAGTGCGCGAAATTGGAGTACACAAGAAGACATAGGCTCAAGAAATGTCAAAATTGTCGGGCACATATCACGTCCAGTCGTAGGCGAAGGGCGTCAGACTCCAGATCGACAGATGTTCTTCGTGAACTCACGTCCTTGTAATCTGCCCCAAGTGGCCAAAGCTTTCAACGAAGTGTACAAGTCATATAACATCACGCAGTCAGCGTTTATATTTGCGAATATACAGCTCGACACGAACGCGTACGATGTAAATGTCAGCCCAGATAAGAGAACGATCTTACTACATGATCAGACTACTCTTCTGGAGAGCCTGAAGGAGGCGCTGCTAAGTTTATTCGAGAGACACGATCAGAGTGTACCCCAAGCCCAGCTCCCTGCAAGGAAGTCGGTCACAGCAGCTTTCAAAACACCTACACTTGTACCGAGAGACAGCACCGAGTCAAGTTTCGCGGACGACCGTAGTGCCCGTCGTGGGCCTATGACTCACGAGGTGCCTGTCAGAGATCGCGAGGCCGTTCCTTCGACAGAAACAGCTGACGATGATCATCTCCCAGGTTTCGTCAAAGCTAGCCTGATGGAAAAATTCGCCGGCCGTGATGCTGAAGACAGGGTCGCCCGACCTTCTGCCAGGCGAAGACGCAACAGCTCGCCAGGGAACGACAAGACGACCGAAGCGCGAGTGTTTCACCCAAATTTACGACATAAGAGCAGCTCTCCAGAATACACACCTGAGCGTGTAAGCCCACTACCACGACAACGCTCTCAGTCTCCCCTGTTTGAGGCGGAACAGGCTGGCTCACCTGTACCCATACGTGCGACACAGCCGTCGAAGGCTGTCCAGGACTTCAATGCGCGTATGGCACCACAACATCCACGATCACTAGAGCGAGCGAGATCGCCCAGACCTCCCGGCTTTACACCCGTAATAGATCGAGAGGGCCAAGAGCCAGTTCCATCAATCAAGCGAACCCCACCGAAGTCGCTATCTCAAAGCACCGTACAGAATGCTTTCGATCGGATGCGACCTATGCGAACACCAGCTCAGGAGGCTACAATCACAGTGGGTGATATGACGACGGTCACAACAATTGGTAGTGCAAGTCACTATCGATCCGCGAAACGCGCTCGCATCCACACGCCAAAGTTCTCTCTTGATGGCACGCCACTTGATCAAAACCCTAAGCAGCCACTGCTCATGAAGAGCCTGCGAGGTTTTGCAGCGCCCGGTACACAAATGGAGAGCAGCGATGACGAAGCCGATGGTGATCAAGACAGCAGTATGCTGGACGCCACAGCGCGTTCCCCGTTGCCACATAAGCGCAAGTCAACCCGCGCTTTTGAAGAACCTCGTACCGATGACCTTGCGATACCTTCGAGCGCTCCTCCACCTCCACGGACGACAGTCGATACAGGGGCAGAAAACTTAGAGGGAGAGTCAGTGATCGAAGTTGGCCAAGAAGTCGATCCTGGTGAAGAAGGATCCGATGATGAGTACATCGACGAGGAGAAGAAGAAAGCAAGAGAAGAAGCAAAAATCGCAAAGCTCATAGCCGAAGCTGAGGAGGCAGTTGCTCGACCAACGGAAGCGAACCTCAAGCGCGCAAGCAAACTGTTCAAGGTGTCGCAGAATAAGTATCAGACGATCAACCTTGAGCAGGTGTTCGAGACGAGTGTGATTTCGATAAGCCAACACCTGCAAAAGCTCAACACTGCTCTCGACGCATCAAGTGCAGAGATCGAGGACAAAGACCTGCCTGCAAGCATACAGCTGAACAAGGAGGATCCGGAAGAGCGTTTGAGTCTTACGGTGACTAAGAAGGATTTCAACGCGATGCGCATTATCGGCCAATTCAACCTGGGTTTCATCATCGCCGTGCGACCTCCGACTTCGACCTCCCCAACATCAGATCTCTTCATCATCGATCAGCATGCTAGCGATGAGAAGTACAACTTCGAGCGTTTGTCGACTACCACCACGCTAGTTTCGCAGCGCCTCGTCCATCCTCATCCGCTAGAATTGACAGCTGTCGAAGAAGAGCTTATCCTTGCAAATCAACAAGCCCTCACAGCAAACGGCTTCATTGTCGAGATGAACACCTCAGACGACCTTGATTCAGGGCGTCGTGCAAAGCTAACTTCGCTTCCTATGTCCAAAGAAGTCACTTTCACGCCCACCGACCTCGAAGAATTACTTGCTCTTGTCTTTGATAATCCTCCATCCTCGACGATGTCTACTTCGACGCATATTCCTCGCCCTAGCAAGGTTAGAAAATTGCTCGCAAGTCGTGCCTGCAGAAGTTCTGTAATGATTGGAAAGACGCTCAAGACTGCGCGTATGAAGGAGATCGTGCGGCACATGGGTAGTATGGACAAGCCATGGAGTTGCCCACATGGTCGACCTACGATGAGGCATTTGTTTGGCCTGGAGAAATGGGACGGATGGAGCGAAGGTGATGGCGTGATTGGAGTCGATAAGATGGGTGGAAGGGCTGACTGGGAAGGGTTTATGAGCAAGTTGAGTCGATAGATCCATCAATCATCCTCTGAGACATTGCTAGTAACAAAGCGTTGCTATCGACATATTCACCATAGAGAACAAGTGGCTCGAATTGTACACGAAAATACTGCATGGTGTTCCAAGTGACGGTATATCCTGCGGGGAAAGCGTTCAATACGAAACGAAACTTCGATTGGAGAACGCTGCTCGAGTCAACGGAGTGCAAAACTTTGCAAGCCGCCCATCCATGATCGGCTCTCAGCACGTCCTCGTTGGCTATTGACAATCATAGCGTCCTTGCATGCGTCAGATCCAGAAAGAAGCGATCGTGCGTGGATATTCATCAGGAGAATTTGGTACGGAGGAGCATGCCGTATTCGTACGACTCGCATCAGCCGCTAGGTACCAAAGAAGAAGATTTTTGAGTGCAGATGGATATTTTGGGCATCTGATCATTGACCCACCGACATTTTGCTTGTAGGCAATCGGAGAATTTACAGTGCGAGCTCTCGAATAGGATGGGAAGGAACACTCGGTGCTAGTCGTTAGCGGGGTAAGTCCTGCCAAAACAGCTGCAGGGCGCCTTGTTCCTTCGTTTATCTTCTACCTTGCATCTTTAGCAGGATATGTTTCCGACATGATCAAAGGAACATGGGGTGTAATAACTCTTTGCATGAGACATTAGCCACGGATGTTCGACACCGAACCTGTCGCTCATTCCGCGACCTCTTTCTTTGATGATCTAGCGCACAGCTCGAAGCCACTATGCCACCAAATATATCTACTATCAGGCGCAAGGTTAAATCGGGGTGTCTCACATGCAAGTAAGTGATACTCAACGTGAAATGCCCATTGCCTTGCCTGGATGATTCAAGGCCACTTTCTCAGCAATCAAGAACACGCCCTTCATGCTTACCACTTCCGCCTGTTGTTGCCTCACTAACACTAACGTGTAGCAGAGCACGGAAAGTCAAATGCGATGAACTGAAGCCCGTCTGCAAACGTTGTCTGAGTACAGGCCGAACGTGTGATGGCTACGGCATATGGGGCGGCGGTGGAAATGGCTACGAAGACAGGTATTGCTTGCTGAAAACCCAAACCACGTCAGTAAAGGCACCTGCTGCAGCACATATCAGCCTACAGGAAAGCCAACAAATGAATTGGTTCAAAGACCGGATGTTGCGAAGTGTTTCTGGACTCTTTACTCCAACACTTTGGACGAGACTTGTCATGCCCGCCGCATGGACAGAACCCGCCGTATATCACGCCGTTTTGGCGTTGAGTTCAGCTCACCAAGGTACCACTTGTCGCCGACAATGCCTTCTCAGAAAGCAGCACGACTTCACTTTGCAGCAGTATAATCTTGCCATCCGGCAGCTACAGCCACTACTGACCGGCCGGACTACGTCCTCGGTCACGGTGGTTCTGATAACATGTCTTATCTTCACGTCTCTGGAGTATGTTAAAAGCAGGTATCAGGTTGCAGCGACCCATCTGGAGAGCGGACTCAAACTCATGAAAAGTGTCAATGCAAATCTGGCCACAAATATCTTTGGCCTTGACCTCATCAAGTACTCGGCAAAGTCAACCGTTGACTTGACGATCTTTCAAAGCTTCGCGACTCTACACATACAGGCAGAACTGTTTGGCAACCACATCTCAGACCCTGCTTTACTCTTACAGCCACTCGATATCGAGATGCCAACTCCAGTATTCGCGAATGTTGAAGAAGCACGATATTCACTTTATAAGCTCTTTCATGGCATCATCTTGCTTTCCAGGCGGGTACGATCTAGGGGCAGCTCCATCGCTGTGGACGATGTCCAACAACCTGCCCTTGCGCTTCTGCTGACATGGCGAGCGACATACGAGGCAACATTTATTGATAACTACTCGACTTCTCAACGTGATCGGCTTGCATATACCCTGCTACTAAATTACCACGCTATGGCCACGACCATCTGCGAGACAGTGACTTCGAATTCCGAAATCATCTACGGGGTTTATACGGATACCTTTGCCTCAATTGTCGAAAGGTCACTTGAGATCTGGAAAAACAGCACAAGAGATCCAGAGATATGCGGCATGGGAACGCATTGTGACATGGGCTGGATACCACCTCTGTACTTTACTGCGTTGAAGTGCAGAGTTCGCCCAATCAGAGTGCATGCTATCAGGCTACTCCAGTCGGCAGAGCTTCGAGAGGGCCTCTTTGACTCCGCACTCACAGCCAGCATCGCTGCTAAGGTGATGCAGTTGGAAGAATGCAACCCGAACGGCGACTCTTCCACCTGCAACACTTTGACCTTACACGAGGTCCCTCGCTACACCGACCTCGAACACGGTCCATTGGAAGAAAATCTTGTCAGTGAAGTGCAAGCCAAGTTACTAGAGGGGAACAAGGTCAGCATTTCCTGCAAGCAACAGGTCACGGACAGAATCATTCGATGTGCGTTTGATGGAGTGAAGTGGCACGATATTAAGTGTCCGTGAACAGGGACCAGACTCACGACAGTGAACAAGTCGGCCATGTCAATCAAACCACGACATAGACTGAAAAGACTGAGAACGACATCCGCACAATATCATCTTGAGCTAGATACGCGGATACTAGTGACCCTTCTCCTCACTGGACGACATCACACTTCAACGCCATCGAGCTCCTTCTGTGTCCACTCCCACAACTTTCTCCCGAACTCCTCATCTTTCGACAACTCGCTTCCGTTCCCCACAATACCCACAGGCTCATAGTACCTGCCACTCTCCACATCTTCTGCCGTAGCTGCCCACAATCCATTCTTAGCGCCCTCTTCAACAGTCACACCAACTTGCGGAGCTATCTCTCTAGCCAGATACTCGACTTCCGATTCACCACCCACCGCGCCCTTGCTGAACAGCTGCGTCGCCACGTCTTCGGGATGAATCGCAACAGTAACGATGTCCGGATAATGCTTCGCGACCTGTCGCGCATACACGACATTCGCGAGCTTGGACTGCGTGTACTTGGAGATACCAGAGATGTCGAGCTGCGCCGATTTGAGCGTGTCGAACACGATTCCACCAGGTGGCAGAGCCGCCTTGTGGCCGCGCGAAGAGGTGAAGATGACGCGTGGCGGCTTTTCGGTCGATTTTGCTGTTCTGTGCAGGACGGGGAGGAGGAGCTTGAGAAGTAAAACGTGGCCGACGTGGTTGGTGCCGAATTGCTTCTCGTAGCCTTCGGTGGTGAGGCCGGGTTTACCGCCCATCTGCCGCTGCATCAGTACTACTTGACATTTTCGATGATGAGAGTTGGACTTACGATTCCGGCGTTCAGGATCAAGACGTCCAGTTTCTCTGAGCCATTCAATACCGTCTTTGCAGCGCCCTGAACTAAATCAAAACTCGTCAAATCACACGGAACGAATCTGACATCCACCTTAGGCGCAACTTTCTTGATCTCCTCCACAGCTTCCTTCCCACTGGCCTCATTCCTCGCAGCGATCCACAATTGCGCTGGCCCATGTTTGGCCAGCTCGAGAGCTGTTTGCTTGCCGATGCCAGCGTTGGCGCCAGTGACTGGAAGGAGTGAGTGAGAACCTTGAAACAAAGCGGGCTGGATGTACTCAATATGACTTTTCCTGTTTGGGATGGGATGTCGGTGGCAGGATTGAATGTGTGAGGGTCGGAGCGCTTGAGATCCTTTGGGATGTTTGCTGCAATTGAGGACGGAGGAGCTGCCATTATTTTATGAGATGAAGGTACAATCCAGGAAGCTAGAGTGAGGATTCAGATCGTCGTACGAAGGAAGGTACAGATTTCTGGTGTATGAGAAATGACTTCATGGTGATAAGTCCTATTTGGGTTTATATACAGCGTTTGTAGAATACTCGCCCGCTCGATGTCGTCCGTGGCTAGAAGAAGCATGCGAGAGTCCATCTTCGGTACTCCTCAGAAGACCTTTCCGATCCGAGCTATCCAATCACAAGCCGGAGAATCCGAGCTTTGCATTAGTAGATCATGTCATATCGCCTGCGAGTAAGTGCGCTGCCCTTCTCCACCCATCACCTCCCATTTCCGAGCAGCCCAATAGCACCAAGCACAAAGTTGATCACTATAATCCTTTCGTCATAGATGATCAATGACATCCTACTGGGCATACATCACCGCAGTCCCTCTCACATCCCTCCCTCTACCTCATACCCACCCCAACCGCCTTGGGTGCAGGTTGAGTTTGGATGGGATGTTGGTGGGCAAGAGTAGTTTGAGGCCCATTGGGATAGGATGCTTGTTGGGTCGTCGGAGCTGGATGGGTTAGCGTGAGGACTTTCGACGATATTGATACCTCGAAACGAAAGTGATAGATGACCGTCGCCTTCCACTTTCTACGTGCGAGCTGGGAACAGCACTTGCATGTCCCTACACACCATCACTCCGAAACACTAGACCATATATCCACACCCACTAGTTATCAAACCACTTACTGCAAATTCTTCCCTGCCCAATTCGCCTTCAGTCCCTCGCCCTTCCGCTCATCATACCCTTCTCCAGCATAACACACGCTCGCCAGTGGCTTCGGCTTCAACAGCACTCCACCCAGCATGTCATTGAATACAGCCCGATCGTCATCGCTGGGCCCGTCTGGATCGCCTGGGATGGTTCGGCACTGTTGTGCAGACTTGAGTGGTGACGGGTTTTGCGGAGCCGAAGCGCAGAGCGCTGTTGGTTTGATTGAAGGAGGTGGAAGGGAAGGAGGGGTCGGTGAATTGATCGCGTTCCCAGTCGAAATTGATGGCCAAGACTCGAGTCAAGAGGATGAAGGAGAGGAAAGTGAACATCAACATTCTGCGCTGTAGGGCCAACTCGTGCTGTATAGCATTTCCTACTGTTTTGGTTTGTGGTTCTTAATACCAGTCAGCATACACCTCTCGTCCGCCTTTCGTACCACCCATCTTTGATATCGTACCGTGTTGGCTGCCGGACTGTCGGGGCCAGCACTAATATCTCTTTCGGCCTAACCTGGTCCCCATCATTAGTAGTACGCTATTGCTGTCACCAGCAATGTGAAGACGTATTCGAAGCTGACCGCAGATGGACAAGACGATATCGAGAAATGCTCAACGCGACATGGTATTGACAGATAGGTATAACGAGAAATGGTGAAGGAGTTGCAATTCATTGTACAAGATGATCCGTGGAATTTTACACATCCACTCCCTCAACTGACACCAAAGATAAAGTTACACACATGCATGGCAAAGAAGCGATCTCATATTATAGCAAGAGCTCCAATGGGTTCTCGATCGCCTTCTTCAACTCCCTCATGAACTCGCCGCCAACTGCGCCGTCGACGACTTTGTGGTCAAAGCTGCCAGTGATGACAATCTGGTCGTCCCACTCGACGCTGGCGAGACCGTCTTCTGAGGGCTCGCCGGGTACTGCGACCTTCTTTGTTGTCCCAATGGCAACAATGCAGGCTTGTGGGGGGTTGATGACGGCGGTGAAGCGCTCGACGGCGGGGTTCATGCCCATGTTGGAGATGGTGATGGTTCCGCCCTGGTACTCGTCGGGCTTCAGCTTACCGTCTCTTGCGCGCTTGCCAAGGTCCTTGATTTGTGATGAAATGGCCTGAAGACCGAGACCGTTGACGTTCTTGACGATTGGGGTCATGAGGCCGACAGGGGTGGAGACTGCGACGGAGACGTCAACAACGTTGTGTTGACGAATGATGACCTTTCCACCATCTTCGCGCCATGACGAGTTGGCAGCAGGGACTTTGCGAGCGGCAACAGCGAGAGCCTTGACGAGGAGGTCATTGACAGAAAGCTTGTATGCGCCATTTGCAGACGCGTTCAGGGCTTCGCGGAGCTTGAGCAGCTTGGAGACGGAAATGTTGGAGGCAACGAAGTAGTGGGGGTTTTGCTGCATGCTCTCGGTCAGGCGGCTGGCAATGACCTTGCGCATGCTGGTGGCCTCAGTGTCCTCGTATGAAGCAGCGGAGGGAGCACCTGCAGATGCAGGCGCACCACCAGCAGGCTGGTACTTCTCAATGTCCTCCTTTGTGATCTGTCCACCCTTGCCAGTGCCCTTGATCGAGCCAATTGGGACACCCTTCTCGAGTGCGAGTTTCTGGACGGCGGGGGAGACGGAAGGCTGGCGCTGGAGGGTGGTCTGGAGGCGGTCGCCGGTGGACTCGGACTCGATGGCGGCAGGCGCGGGTTCCTCCTTGGCTGGGGGAGCAGTCTTGGAGCCAGAGTCGGCGGGCTCGCTGGCCTCTGACGCCTCGCCCTTCTTGGAGGGAGTGTCGGGCTTCTTATCCCCTCCGGCATCCTCGATGGAGAAGGACTCGAATGCGGAGACGTCCTCACCCTCTTCAACAAGGACAGCGATTGGCTGCGGGATATTAGCATTATGATGTTAAACGTACTTCAGCTCCACGATCTTCCTGTCTTGATCTTGCTGCACGCGGTGACTTACGCTTCCAACTGCGACGTCCTTCTCGCCAGCATCGCGCAGGATCCTGGCAACGGTGCCTTCTTCCTGGAACTCAAAGTCCATCTGTGCCTTGTCTGTCTCGATCTCGACGAGGACGTCACCAGGAGCTATCGAGTCGCCGACCTTCTTCTGCCATGCGCCAATGTTTCCGGCGGTCATGGTCGGGGACAGCGCGGGCATGCTGATGACGGTGTGCGAGGGGAAGGCTGGAGAAATTCGGGGTCAGCATGGAGCGTCATATCGTCAGGTGTACGGCTTTCAGGAGCTCACATTTGGAGGCATAGTAGCGAGCGAGAGCAGCCAGAGCTGGGGTGCGTCTGCTGTATCTGCGTGTCAGCGAAGCTCCAGGTCATCTCCAGGAGGCACTCACGCGGCGGACTCGGAACATCTCGACGTCGCAAGGGCGCCTCGCAGCGCAATTGACCCCCTCGAGCTCAATTGAGACCCGGCGCGGGACAGCAGTGTCGTGGCAGCAGGCATTGTGACGGGATGCGCTGTGTTTTATGCTGGGCAGTCAGGTACGGGAAAAAGGCGCGACCTGAAGGTGAGGAAGGTGCGAGCTGCGTTAAGGGAGAGCAGTGCACGCGCAGGCGCTTTGCGGGCTTCAGTTGGGATGATGGGAGTGTTGTCGCTCAACAGAAAAGTTTAGCCCAGAGGAGCTGTTGGAGATCCGTCGGGCGGTGTCAAGCCCGAGAAGGTCTGGCGCTGAGCAGGGGAGCGGGCGGGCCATCAGCCACAGCTAGCAGCCTTGCAGCCACTGGAAGCCACACGGCGCGCATGCAAGCTGGTCGCCAGGGTACGTAACGTTACCTCAACGAGTAAGGAGGCTGATGCGAAGACACTTTGTCATCTCGAAGCACGCGCAGCAGAATTGCTCATTATTCACTCCTTTGGCTGCCTGCACTGCATTGGGACAGTGCGACCCGCGTGGCTTCACCTTTCTGCCCTGCTCCTTCCGCCATGGTCGCTGCGAGAGGCCCCGCCAGACGCTGAACGACGGTGCTCCCAGAAATATCCGGAGCTTGTGAATAGCTGCCAGCACGCCCGCCATGGCCGACACCGAGACGCCGCCCAGAATAGAGGAGGGCGTAGAGAAGCCAGCGGATGTGCAGGAACACGTGGGAGCAACTTCACCGGCTTCAGAAGAGCAGGAGAGCACTGCAGATGGAGAGTCTGAGCAGGCATCCGAGGTCGCGGACGAGAAAGCTCCCTCAGCACCACAGGCACCACAGGACCATGCGGAAATGCCCCCACCGCCTACGCCGTCCACACCCACACTGAACCTGCCCAATGGCCACGACGCGCCACGAACATCGGAGCAGATGTTCGACCAGCGAAGAATATCCCAGAACCGACCGCGCACCGATTCACAATCCACCGTAGCCACCACTGCCACACGATCATCGACACGCAGCTCCCTCGTCTTCGTCATTGCCGCGCTCGAGACAATCGCAGCCTCAAAAGATGCTAGGAAGAACAAGAACCTGGGAGACGCGACCAGTGCCGCGCTGGCCGCAATCAAGGCCGAGGGCGACCCGGCGCAGATCAACCCCGAGATACTCTTCAGACCGCTGCAGCTTGCCTCCGAGGCACCGAATGTCCCAGTGTCCATCACCGCGCTCGACTGCATTGGCAAGCTCATCAGCTACTCGTACTTCTCCGTCCCTGCCGAGCCACAAGCCGACAATTCCGAGGTACCGCCCTTGATCGAGCGTGCCATAGATACAATATGCGATTGCTTTCAGGGGGAGGCCACGCATCCCGACGTGCAACTCCAGATTGTCAAATCTCTGCTGGCAGCAATCCTAAACGACAAGATTGTGGTACACGGAGCCGGTCTGCTGAAGGCTGTGCGACTTACGTACAACATATTCCTCCTGTCCAAGTCAAGCGCAAATCAGCAGGTTGCGCAGGGTGCCCTGACGCAAATGGTCGGCACAGTATTCGAGAGAGTCAAGGGAAGATTGGCAGTGAAGGAGGCTCGGCTCAATTTGTCGCGAGTCTCGTTGAACGACAGGGACAAGTCGGATGAGGATGTGCAAGAGGAGGGCGAGGGTAGCACAGAGGGCGTCGACGGTGTAGGGGTTCATGGAGAAGTTGAAAAAGAAGAGCAGGATCCAGAATCCGCCCTACCCAGCGACAAGGCTGTCGATCAGCATGTCGGTCCAAAGATTACCTTACAGAGTTTCGAGAACAACATGAGCTTCAACGACGACCGAATACACGATAATGCACCGACGCTAGTCACGCGAATAAAAGGCAAGCCAAGCTCTCGACACGTGTCAGGGCAAGACACGTCACCGAATGCACACAACCAGAGTGAGCCTTCAGAAGAGGAGGAAGAAGATGAAATCTTCGTCAAGGACGCATACCTCGTTTTCAGGGCAATGTGTCGGCTGAGCACCAAGAGCTTGTCAGTTGATCACGCACAAGACGTACGGTCTCACGGGATGCGATCAAAGCTCTTGTCCTTGCATATGATACACACGATTCTCTTCAACAACATTACAGTCTTCACTTCACCTTACGCTACCATTCGCAGCGGTAGCGGGGACGAGCCAACAAGTTTCATTCAGGCTATTAAGCAGTATCTGTGCCTGAGCTTGAGCCGAAATGGCGCAAGCTCAATCAGGCAGGTCTTCGAAGTAGCCTGTGAGATCTTCTGGCAGATGCTCAAGTACCTGCGTGTATCTCTCAAGAAAGAGGTAGAGGTCTTCTTGAAGGAGATCTACCTGGCCACCCTTGACAAACGCACAGCTCCGGCTTTCCAGAAGCAGTATGTTCTGACAGTGTTTGGAAGACTGGCTGCAGATCCCCGAGCACTCGTCGAGGTCTACCTAAATTATGACTGTGACCGAACTGCGCTTGACAACATGTACCAGCGTGTTGTCGAACACTTGTCCAGGATCTCAAGTACACAAGTCGCCATCACTCCTGTGCAGCAACAAGCCTATCAAAATGAGCGTGAGAAGCAGGCGCGACAGATGGATTGGCAAAGCCGAGGAACGTTACCGCCGTCCCTTACGACCGTGTCGATGAACACATCACACGAAGCGGAGCACGCTTATCCTCAAGAGTACGCCATGAAGCAAGATTCTCTCGAGGCGCTGGTGGAGATTCTCAGGTCACTGGTCAATTGGGCGCAGCAGGCTTTGCCCGAGAATAATAGACCAACCAACCAGGACTTGAGACCTTCAGTCGACGACCTCAGGATATCTACGGACACGAGGAATTTCTCTGACTCGCCAAACGTGGGTGTAGATTCTGGGACGGTCACTCCACTCGCCGAAGACGACTACAGTCAGCTGGAAAAGGCCAAGCATAAAAAGATTGCACTGACAAATGCGACGCGGCAATTCAATTACAAGCCGAAACGAGGACTGAAGACCTTGATTGCGGAAGGCTTCATTACCTCGAATGCACCTGAAGACATCGCCAAGTTCCTCCTCGATAATGACCAGCTGGACAAGACTGCTCTCGGAGAGTTCTTGGGTGAAGGCGATCCCGAAAATATCGCCATCATGCACGCCTTCGTGGATCTCATGGACTTTACTAAGACGCGCTTCACAGACGCTTTGCGACGCTTCCTGCAAAGTTTCCGTCTTCCTGGCGAGGCCCAGAAGATTGATCGCTTTATGCTCAAGTTTGCGGAGCGATACATTACCGGCAACCCCAATGCATATGCAAACGCTGATACCGCATATGTTCTTTCGTATTCGGTCATCATGTTGAACGTGGATCAGCACAGCAAGAAGATGAAAGGGCCGCGCATGACACCAGAGGACTTTATCAAGAACAATCGTGGTATCAATGACAATGCAGATTTGCCAGAGGAGTATCTGCGAGGCATATACGACGAGATCTCAAAGAACGAGATTGTCCTCAATACGGAACGCGAAGCGGCGGCAGATAAGGGGCTGCTTAACCAACAACCGTCAGGTGGTCTGGCAAGCATAGGTCAGGTACTAACAGGTGGCGCACGAGATCTGCAACGGGAAGCAATCGTGCAGGCATCGGAAGCGATGGCGAACAAGACGGAGCAGCTGTACAAACAACTTCTCCGTGCGCAAAGAAGAACAGCAGCAACTCTTCCCGTCTCCAAGTACATCCCTGCATCGTCTTCCAAGCATGTCGGACCCATGTTCGAGGTTACCTGGATGCCAATTCTCACGGCGCTGTCTAGCCAAGCGCAAGACCACAACATCGAAATTGTGCGACTGTGCATAGAAGGCATCAAGCTGTCCATACGGATCTCCTGTCTCTTCGATCTCGAGAGTTCGCGTCAAGCTTTCGTGTCGTTCCTCGCGAAATTCACTAATCTCTATAACCTTAGTGAGATGAAGGCGAAGAACATGGAGGCTCTTAAGACCTTGATTGAAATAGCACATACAGAGGGCAACCTTTTGCGGGAATCGTGGCGCGAGGTCTTGACTTGTGTCTCACAGCTGGACCGCTTCCAGCTCATTTCAGCAGGGATCGACGAGCGAGCTGTACCTGATGTCCTAAAGCCAACAACCAACACACCACAATCTCGCAAGTCGCTCAATGTTCCCGCCAATCGACGGCGACCGACGTCGCAGGCGAGCAGTATGAATTTCCAGGCCGATGTAGCTGAAGAAAGCAGATCAACGGATATTGTCAGAGGTGTGGATCGCATCTTCACTAACAGTGCGAACCTTTCGGGAGAAGCAATCGTCGACTTCGTGAAAGCACTGACACAGGTCAGTTGGCAAGAGATACAGTCATCGGGACAGAGCGAGTCGCCGCGAACATACAGCCTGCAAAAGCTCGTGGAGATCAGTGGCTACAACATGACTCGTGTGCGCTTCGAGTGGACGAATATCTGGCAGGTCCTTGGTGCTCACTTCAACGAAGTGGGGTGCCACACCAACACGAATGTCGTTTACTTCGCCTTGAACTCGTTGCGACAACTATCAATGAAGTTCATGGAAATCGAGGAGCTGCCTGGTTTCAAGTTCCAGAAGGATTTCTTGAAGCCATTCGAACACATCATCAACAACGCTAGTGTTGTATCAGTCAAAGATATGGTATTGCGTTGCCTCATTCAAATGATTCAAGCCCGCGGCGAGAATATTCGGTCCGGTTGGAAGACGATGTTTGGCGTCTTCACCGTGGCCGCGCGAGAGCCTTATGGTAAGTAATCTGAATGATTCTGCTCCCACAATCACTAACAAGGAGCAGAGGGCATCGTCAACCTTGCATTTGAGAATGTGACCCAAGTGTATAACACGCGCTTTGGCGTTGTCATCTCCCAAGGCGCCTTCGCTGACCTCATCGTCTGTCTAACAGAGTTCTCGAAGAACTACAAGTTTCAGAAGAAGTCCCTGCAAGCAATCGAGCTCTTGAAGTCGTCGGTACCGAAGATGTTGCGCACCCCGGAGTGTTCGCTTTCTGCTCGCGCCGGGTTCCTGAAGGACTCTGAGAAGGGCTCTTCAATTCCGAAACAGCCCAGTCGTCAGACTCAAGAAGAGCAGTTCTGGTTCCCAGTGCTATTCGCTTTTCATGATGTTCTGATGACCGGCGAGGATCTAGAGGTACGATCAAGAGCTTTGAGCTACCTGTTCGACACCTTGATTTCATACGGCGGAGGTTTCCCACGCGAGTTTTGGGATATGTTGTGGCGCCAGCTACTCTACCCAATCTTCATGGTTCTCAAGTCCAAGTCTGAAATGACGAAAGTTCTGAATCACGAGGAGCTGTCAGTCTGGCTCTCCACGACCATGATCCAGGCCCTGCGCAACATGATCAAGCTTTTCACTCACTTCTTCGAGTCTTTGGAGTATATGCTTGACCGCTTCCTAGACCTGCTTGCACTCTGCATCTGCCAGGAAAACGACACCTTGGCCCGAATCGGCAGTAACTGCCTACAGCAATTAATATTGCAAAACGTACAGAAATTTGGGCCGACACACTGGAATCAGATTGTCAACGCTTTTGTTGAGCTGTTCCAACGGACAGAAGCAACAGCTTTATTCTCTGCTGCCACAAGCGGTTCCTCCCAGCATACGCCCGTTAATGGCGACACATCAGACGTCCACACACCACCGACAGAGGCACCACTAGGTGAACTCTCGTTGCAGACACCAACGCAAGAATCACATTCGGATAACGCCCTCGGCATCAATGGTCTCGCAACTCCACGTCGCCCCTCCCTCGTCACTTCTGACGCTTCTAGCGTCGCTGCAGGTGAGCAACGCATGCCCTCACCACTTCCCAAGCGTCAGACGCAAGAACTAGAAGACTACCGCCCCGACACGCAAGACCTGCAACAACCACCCATCGTCGTTACTGCGGCTCGCCGCCGGTTCTTCAATCAGATCATCACAAAGTGCGTGCTTCAACTGCTCATGATCGAGACCGTGCAAGAACTCTTCACCAATGAGGCTGTGTACGAGAAGATTCCATCGGGCGAGCTATTGCAACTCATGGCCGTGCTAAAAAAGTCCTACCACTTCGCCAAACGCTTCAACGCAAATCGCGAGTTGCGGTCTCGCCTCTTCCGCGAGGGTTTCATGAAACAGCCACCCAATCTCCTCAAGCAAGAATCCGGCTCTGCGTCTGTCTATGTCAGCATCCTCTTCCGCATGTACCATGACACTTCCACAGACCGTGCCGCCTCGCGTGCCGATACTGAAGCAGCACTCATTCCGCTCTGCGAAGACATTCTGCAGTCATATATTGACCTCGACGAGGAAACACAGCAGCGCAATATCGTCACATGGCGTCCTGTCGTTGTCACCGTGCTCGACGGATACGCAAACTTCCCTGCAAAAGAGTTCGATAAGAATGTCAATGTGTTTGCGCCGCTGGTCGTGGGATTGCTGGGCACGGAGATGGCGGCTGATGTGCAGCGTAGTGTGCAAGCGCTTGTTTGTAGGATATTCGAGGAAAAGCTAGGCATGAGCAGGGATGGTGTGAGGTTAATGGAGAGCACGAAGAGGAGTCCACGGGGAAGTTTTGTTGGAAGCCCGGTTGCCAGGAGAGGGAGTCGGGTTGGACGGTGATCTCATAGCGAGGAAACTGTTGGTGAGAGATTGTGGTATGTTCTAATCCAAGGGCTCTCAGGTTCGGGGTTCACGCGCTTTGCTATATGTACGAGCGTAAAAGCATGATGCACTTTGCGAATTAGATTGGCATCATCTAGAATTGTAGTTTAGCATGTATGGTGTATGGTGCTGAGGCGAGAAATAGCATGTTGGATGTTCGTTACTCCGTTGTCATTCTCATTGCCGTCCTGCAACCCTTGCTGGAAGGACTTAAAAGCTGAATAGCCTTCAGCAAGCAGCCAAGCTGGCTATGTACTAGTATGTTGCGCATTCTGAAGACTAGGCCCTACTGTGCGCGAAACACGTGGTATACATGCTCTTGCTTGCAACACAATCTCTGAAGTAGATGCGAAGTCGAGTGTCTGTCGCGCCTTCTTTGACATTGTGCCGGTCAAAGTAGACAGCTCTCGTAATAACGTGCAAGCCGGAAATCCCACAACGAGGTCCTGTCTACCAGCTGGTGGCGCCTACCTTGGCAGGGGTTTTGACAAAGTGTGGGGGCCGAATTGACGACCTTACCTCTTCTTCTCTGCTTTTTGCAGCCATCATCAGCTGTCACACCTTCCATTAGGCGAGCCAGTGATTTTCATGCCTGGTGTGCAAGGATACTGACCGGTATACATGAAGATGCGGGCGCAGAAAGTCTGTCGTGAGGCTCAGCCTTGCGAGGTCATTCTGCGACTGCCTCGACACACACGCTTCTCGCAAAGCGAACAATCACGACAAACCTCAATATGCGTATGCAAACTGCCCTCTTATAGGGTCTCAACACTGACCCTCTTCTAGATAGCGTTCGCAGGCAAGCGCACAAGGTGGCCACCCACTCGACGGCGAGTGGTGGGATGAAATACAACCCCTTCGCGCGGACAACCTCACGCCTGACTCAGGATCCTGATGTCGAGGTAGATAACGAAATTCATCGCGTTCACTCAGAAGCAGACGCCACGCCTGAGAATGAGATGCGACGGCGGCGGGCCAGCCTGCCTGTTATCCGACGAAACTCGGACATTCTGCTAGACAGGAACGACACCAACGACGGACCTGAAGCTGATGCTTGCGCTGCGATTCTTGACCCAGAGCTGACCAAGCGAGCGAGGTTTCGAGGCCTCTTCAGGAAGAATAACGACATCGATGCCGAAGTGACCTCAGTGGAAGATGAAACTCTAACGTTCGAGGAACGAAAGAGACGATCTTTGAAACGCAAGATCCCGATTTCGCAACAGTTGAGGGTCATCTTCTTCTCCAACTGGGTGTCACTTGCGTTGTTTCCATGTATTCCTGCAGGCTTTGCAGTCTACCATCTTCATACCAATGCGGTCGCCGTGTTCTGCATCAACTTTGCTGCCATCATCCCCTCTGCAACACTATTATCGACTTCCTTGAACGATCTGAGTATTCGCGCAGGGGAGAAGGTCAGCGCACTGCTGAATCAAACATTCGGGTGAGCAGGCTAGCATCCGGATTTCTGCACGAATATGCTGACAAGAGTCAGCAACGCCGTCCAATTGATACAGTCGGTCATACTTCCCAAATCGCGTCAAATCAGCGTCTTGAAGCTCTCTTTACTTGGCATTATTCTGTGGAACCTGCTTCTTACGACAGGGCTGAGCTTTCTGCTCGGAGGACTAAATCGTCTAGAGCAGTACTTTAGCGTCTCACTTGCTCAGATGATCAGCATGCTCCTCCTGCTAGCTGTCATGAGCCTGATCATTCCTTCAGCTGCGCACCTATTGACCGATACCACGGCAGAAGGTATACTGGCACAGTCTCGCGGTATATCGGTTGTCATCCTGGTGTCGTACGCACTATGGCTCAGATTCACATTGTTCACGCACCGAGTGCTCTTCGACGAGCCGACCAGGAAAGCACCAAGGTTGCTATCTGCCAAGCGTAAGGAAGGCGAGGCTATGCGAGGCATTGCGTCTATTGGAGCCGGAACTGCAGCTGCTGCCGGTGGCGGTGTCAATGCGAAATCGCTCTTCAAGAATTCGGACGAAGACATGGAAGACGATGAAGAGTTCTTCGAAACGTGTGAACTCTCGTTGACGGGCGCGCTAATTACTCTGATTGTCTCAGTCGTTCTCATTGCTTTCAACACTCAGTTCGCAACGGACAGCATCCAGAGTATCCTGCAGCGCCGCAAAGTCAGCCAGACGTTCCTCAGCCTCATCATTCTGCCGCTACTCAGCAACGATCCGATGGCTATCAACATGGCCATACAGGACAAGATGAACATGAGCATATCACTTGCGCTAGAAAGGTGCATGTAGACGTGCTTGATGCTCGTTCCTCTTACCGTGCTGCTGGCTTGGTGCATGGGCGTGAACGAGATGGACGTTGAGTTCGACGGCTTTTCGATTGCGACGCTCTTCGCGTCGATCATCATCGTCACTTATGTGGTACAGGAGGGCAAGTCAAATTGGTAGGTTATTTCTGGCTCAGAGGTGTGATCTTCATACGCGTAAGCGAGTAGCTAACGTTACATATAGGCTGACCGGTGCTCTGCTGATCAAGGTCTTCATCATCATTGCACTCGCAGCGTTCTACATCAAGTGAATCTCTGGGTCGCGACAATCGGCCAGAAGATGCTTCGAGAACCCTTTCGACTTGTGCTGCGCCCAGCCCTTTAACCATGGTGCAGCCCACCCTTACGATACCCTTCAAGCCGCACAACATCCGCCGGTGGCATCAGCCCGACATCTCACACAATAGGCTCCGATCCGCACCCCGGTCTTACTGCACAACCTCTGTATGTCTGGATGACAGATCCGGCACGTGACGCCTCTTCGCACACAGTTTGTACATGGTTGCTTGGCTTCAACGCCGTAGAATTCACCATTCATCAGAAGGACATGAGCAACAGCGCCTTTCCTCGACTTAGCGCGCAATTGATAATCTGGCCGATAGTGTTTCGAGCGTCTGGGTGGTCCACTCAGCATCATGGACTCGCGATCTTTCTTGAATTGAGCAGCAGTGGCACCCATGGGAAGAGCTGGATATGCCGAAGCACCTGATGATGACTCATGTGGGGTCGCGCGCAGTTCAGTGAGCTCGGTCGTGGTGATTACTCGTGGCATATGTTTCACCTTCGTAGGCTCCTGTCTCGAATCGGAGGAATTATCGTGATTCTGTTGTACTCGTCTATGCTGGGGTGGGCTGGGTGAAAACTCGAGTTTGAAGGCGGTCCGAACAGTCGATCCAATACGGTCGTTCAGATCCTCATGGTGTAGCATTGGCAATTTGCCAGACTGTGCCTTAATATCAGCACAATGTCTGGCAAAAGCTGGTCTTCTTGATTGCGACTCACTGGCTGCTCCTGTTGCTGCACCTCTTCGGGCCTCTTCGCCACGAAATGCGCAAACAAATGCAGCCATCCATCCTTTGTGTACGTCCCCGAGAAGTATTCGTCTTCGTCGTACAAGAAGTCATCGAGCTCAGCTAAGCAACGTCCATTCATAACGTGTGCGCAGTCGTAGTGAGAGTGAACATCCCACGCATTCAGCGGGTAATCGTTGCCAAACCGACGATACGCGAGACTCACGAGCTTCTTTCCATGAGTTAGTGTGAGGATGGATAAGTGTGGAGTGTGGCGCGAACTTACCTGATGCTGTCTTGAGAAACGCTCAGTGACTGCGATGCTGGACTGCGGCGCAGCGAAGCTGCTGAGCAGCACTGTAGAAGCGGCGCGGGCCGTGACGCGCTCCATTGTATCGTGTTCAGAGAGAAAAGACTGAAGCTGAGTGGGACGGTGATAATTGCTGCAAACGCAAGCGCGATAAAGATTTAGCGTAGGTGAGGTGAGGAAGGAGCGACGACCAAAACACGACGTCGACATACGAATCGTTCATAATGTGATCTGATGCAAAAGGCCTGCGCCCTACATATGGTCCTTGATGGCCAAGTATCACCCAAAGTGAGGACCTGCAAAGCTTGTCTAGGTGAAATGTTGCGCAGAACCATGTCTCACGGATATCTCGTTGCATGGTCTGAGCATCAATTCCTTTTCAACTGGCCCTTACATCAGCCTGTAGAACACGCATCGTAGATGATTCGATACATTGTCGTGCTGCAATTAGTGCTAGAATGAGCAATACAGAGAGCACTTCAACCTACGCTCTGACCTACATCTAGCCTACACTCTAGCCTACACGAGCATATACCCAACTGATAATGGGCTTTATCAAAACCCTTCGCACTTTTTTAGCAACACGGCTACTTGGCGAAGACCAAGTACAGCTTGATACTGACTCCGCACGAAAATATCTATTCGAATTCCAGATCGCCCGATCGCCCAAAGTGACGTACCGACCGACAGTGACGAGGTAAAGAAGCCCAGTTCAGCAAGTCATTCTTGAAGTCTTTCACCGTTCACCTCCAAGGAAGAGTGTAGGAAGGAGTGTAGCACTGAGAAGGAATTTTTTTTTTCGAGGATGAGGATTTATTTTCTGGGGAGTCAATCAACTACTTTCTTGTTCCAATCAGCTTTAATATATCGCCAAGAGCGGAGCTTCCTGCAGTCCTGAGGGCACTATGTACTCTCAACGTCAACGAGCTTTTCGTCACCCCAGTAATCGTCGTCGTCTTGCAGAACGTGATGCTCCTCACCCTCTTCCTGCTCTGCTATCCTTTTGCCTTCTCCCGAATTGTCCAAGATCATCTCCTTGAGGGCCTCTAGTCGCTTGTAGGTTGGAAGCACATGAAGCTCGGGAATGAACACTACTTTGTCCAGTGGTATTGATGCTCGCCCTTTGACCAGAGACCTTATTGAGTCCTCTGCAGGAATGTACGCACAGACAGCGCCCACTCGATTAAGGGAAGCGCGAACGATGGGAGGCTTATCCGGGTTCCGACAGCTGTCTCGTCGAGCGTGGCCAATGACGATGCCTTCATCCATAATGGTCAGGTGGGTCTTGGTGCTGTCGTTCACCACGCTTGCTGGCACGAGACCACGGAGAGGTGAGGGGCTCGCAGCACTACCCTGTCGCTTCATGGCGAGCTTAGCTTGAAGTTCATGACGGATGGCATGGTGCGCTTTTCTCCAAATGGAGCTTTTTCAAAGTCTTCGGAAAAGTCGATGTCTTTCATGGAGATCTGAATGTCCCCCTTTGTAGCCAGACGCTTTGCATACTTGCCACATAGGTAACCACACACTGCACCCTTACTGTTCAGAATTGCGCGAACGACTGGTCGAATGTTTGGGTCGCGGCAGCAGTGGGGCTTGGCGCAGCCGATGATCATACCAGTGTCTAGGTGCCGAGTGGTGTCGCTTTCGTCGATAGTGATCACTTCTGGTGCTGCTATGATTGGTAAAGGAGTTTGCGAATTGCGGCTGGAGGAGGTGAACCACGAGTCCAAGCTAATGTCCTCCGCCGGCAGTCTTTCGGGAAATGGTGGGTAAGGGTCCAGGTCCCATTCATTCAAGTCATCGTTGTCCATTTCGTCCCTGGTTCGGTACCACTAGATGCTGTCAGAGAGTGTCTGGCAGACTCGAAGTCACATCATATCGTATCTTGCAAACATTCAGCGCTGTCCTCGCCCCACTCCTAAATGTCGTCGTCGGCCTCGATTCCTGTTTTCGCTTCGGAAACGCGGGTCTCCACCTCTTCAAAGTGCACGAAAAGTTCTAATTTCTTGTCCACAAGGAACTCTGCCTCGAAATAGCCACCAGCGTCCCACTCGCTAGGGCTTACTCTTCCGTCACAGCTGTCGTTGTCGAGGTGGAAATGGGCGTTGTATCGCTCCCAAGGCTTGTTGAAGGTAGCGTGAATTTGCTCGAGGAATTCCTGTGAGCGAGTAGATTAGTCGCAAGCAATGACGGGTAACTAGGCTGCGAAGGCGAGATTGTACCCAGTATAATCGAGCTCGCCGCAGGGAGATGCGATAGCTGAGGTCGGAACCGTCAAATTCGCGAACAAAGATTATCGGCGAGGATCTCATACTTGCAAGTGCTATCGTCCGCAAAGCTGTACGAGATTGGAGGCGGCCCGTTCGCGAGCTGTGGGTAGTGCCCAGCGGAGTTGTAATAGAGCAGAAGCGGAGAAGGGCGAACAGAAAGAGCGGGAAAAGGCTAGTCCACTGAGACTGATCAACGTAAAGTGATGCGTTCGACTTGACGCTCGTATACAGTAAAATCACGGAGCCCGCAATTGATTTGACAGAGCTTGACATTTCCAGAAAGAACATACTCGTAAGCACGAGGGGTATCATATATAGAGCGCCAGAAGAAAACACGAACCTGCAACTGAGCATTAGTTCGGCGCAAAGCCAGTGGGCTCTGATCGAGAGTACACAGGCATTCATATCAGGTGTCCATCATGTCATCGTCGCCATTGACTCGTGCCCCGTTTTCCTTTCCTCGGGGCTTCGCTTTCTTCTGATTGCCGTTGCCTACGGCCGCGTTACTGATGGCTCGCTTTCGCCTGCCAGCCTTCGCGCTCGTGGTCGACGATGGCGTGTCGTCTCTGCGAAACCTCGCCATGTCCTCGGGTAGAAACTTGCCACTGCCTGCAGCCTCCTGGACGAGTGCCGCATAGAAGTCCTGAACTGCAAGCTGACCTGCGCTCACGTCTTGGGACGACCCTCCTTCGTCTGAAAGCGAAGTGTCGCCCAGAGGGTCAGGTGCGGCGAGCTTCAAGCGCTCGGTACCTAGGTGGAAACTGTTGCAAGATATGCGTGAGATGTGTGCTTTTGGGTGTGAGACGTCGAGTGCGAGGTGGCTCTTTAGATACTGAGAGAGCGCCGCGGTGAAGGGCTTCTCTTTCCCGCCTTTGAGAAGCTTGCCGCGACTGACGAAGCCCGGTACGTCCAGGCCAGCAATCGTGATCTCAATGTGTTTCAACAAGGTCGTAGTAGTAGGAAAGGCTAATTGCAGGTGCAACTGCCTTATGACATCCTGTATGGACTGTGTTGAGGTGTTTGATGACAAGCGCGTGAAGTATGTCTCGAGACTCGACGTGATCAATGCCGACGACAGCGTCAGGGGCGCTACATGCGCATCGAAGGCGGTTCGCAAGTAGTTGAGGAAAATCTCGCGTATGGGCCCTGGCATTTTGACTAATAGCAATGGCAGTGACGTAAAGCCGTCCGGCGAGGAAGTCACGCCTGGGTTGCGCAGAAGGAGCGCATTGTACGACTGCTTCTCATATTCGAGACTGACCTCGACACCACGCGCACGGTCTGGAGTGAGAACAGATGATAGTTGTGAGGCATCTGGCTCGACTGACTGACGATGGCGGTCGATCCACGCATCTTCGTCGCCTATAGTCTCCCAGCTGCACTCCTCGAGCGGCCCCAGCTTGGCCGTGTCCTCCGCAGCGGCGAAGTCGACCTGCACGCCACGCAAATTGTCGCCTTTGAGCTGCTCTTTTAGCCGTTTCGCGTGGGTTCGGAGGCTGTGGCCATCTAGCAGTGGTGTCTCGCCATAGTGCAGGGGTGACAGACGATAGAGGTTGTACGTCCTGTTGTAGAGCGGATAGGGTGGGATCTCCGCCATAGTGAGGCTTATGGTGGTCGTGACGCGTTGCAGTGACTGCGATGTGCCTTGTTCGCAGTCATGGAGGCCACAGTCGCGGTCTGACAGCTGTCAACGCGTGTAGTTGGGCTATTGACAGGGACCCCAGTATGACGCAGCGCGTTGTTGTGACGATGTGCGATAGGCGTTGCGGCGGGCCCTGGGGCTTGGCGGGCCACTACGGCGGGGCTAAACAGTTTGTTTCTCTGATTTTCCAACCGTTTCTCGCATTTTCTACGCAAAGAGCAGCCTTGCCAAATCACAGCCAGCGCATACTGAAATTCCTGCTGCACGCGCCTCCGACCTTCCTTCACGACCCCAAACCGAAATTGCTGCAACCAGCGCAAACCCTCACTTTCCAACCAAAGAGATACCCCGCCATCACCGATAAACATGTCTGTTGTGGGCGTTGACCTGGGCACGCTCAACAGCGTCATTGCTGTTGCCCGGAATCGAGGTGTCGACGTGGTGAGTACTTGACTCGAGGTGCATATGCTTTGTTCGAATCATACTGACTTGGCCCAGATCGCGAACGAGGTTTCCAACCGCGCGACGCCGTAAGCAAAAATCACCACCAGCGAGACTGTGTTGGAGCTAACATACGTCAGGTCACTAGTAGGCTTCGGCCCCAAGAGCAGATACATTGGAGAGGCTGCAAAGAACCAAGAAATCTCCAACCTGAAGAACACCGTCTCGTCCTTCGTCCGCCTCGCCGGCCGTTCCCTCAAAGACCCCGATGTCCAAGTCGAACAAGATTTCGTCTCGGCGCCGCTCGTTGATTTGGGCGGCCAGGTGGGCGCCGAGGTCACATACATGGGCAAGAAGGAGCAGTTCACTGCCACTCAGATCACCGCCATGTACCTCACCAGAATGAAGGCGACTGCTTCGGTCGAATTGAAGCTGCCTGTCTCCGACGTCGTCCTCAGCTGCCCCGTGTGGTACACTGATGCTCAGCGGAGAGCGCTTCTCGATGCCGCTGATATTGCCGGTCTCAAGTGCTTGAGACTGATCAACGACAATACCGCCGTCGCTCTAGGATACGGCATCACCAAGCTCGATCTGCCCACCGCCGAAGAGAAGCCACGACGAGTAGTCTTTGTCAACATTGGCCACAGCAACTACACCGCGACCGTCGTCGAGTTCAGGAAGGGCGAGCTCGCTGTCAAGTCAAGCGCATGGGACCGACACTTTGGTGGTCGCTACATCGACAAGGCCTTGGTCGAGCACTTCGCCAAGGAGTTTGGCGACAAGTACAAGATCAACATCATGGAGAATGGCAAGGCGCGCTTCCGTCTAGCAGCCGGTGTTGAGAAGCTCAAGAAGATCCTGTCCGCCAACAACGCTGCGCCGCTCAATGTCGAGTCCATCATGAACGACGTTGACGTACGAGGCATGCTTAAGCGCGAGGAGCTTGAGGAGCTCATTAAGCCCATGCTCGAGCGTGCCACCGCACCCATCGAGCAGGCGCTCGCCGAAGCCAAGCTGACGATCGCCGACATCGACGCCATCGAGATGGTCGGTGGCTGCACACGTGTGCCGTCATTGAAGGCCAAGATCCAGGATTACTTCGGCAAGCCGCTCTCCTTCACACTCAACCAGGACGAGGCTGTCGCACGAGGCTGCGCTTTCAGCTGCGCCATTCTCTCGCCCGTCTTCCGTGTCCGTGACTTCTCCATCCACGACATGGTCAGCTACCCGATCGAGTTCACATGGGACAAGTCTGAGGACATTCCCGATGAAGACACCAACTTGACTGTCTTCAACAAGGGCAATGTCATGCCATCGACCAAGATTCTCACTTTCTACCGAAAACATCCCTTCGACCTCGAGGCCAAATACGCCAAGCCAGAGCAACTACCGGGCAAGACCAATCCCTGGATTGGCCGATTTTCCGTCAAGGGTGTCAAGGAAGACCCCAAGGGCGACTTCATGATTTGCAAACTAAAGGCCCGCCTCAACGTGCACGGAGTGCTCAATGTTGAGTCTGGTTACTACGTGGAGGAGACCGAAGTTGAGGAGCCAATCCCAGAACCTCCTCAGGAGGAGAAGAAAGAGGGCGATGTACGTGTTAACACCTCTCCTAATGGTCATAGTACCGGTCAGCAGCCCGAGTCCGAGCCTGCCGCGAAACGACACAAGCCCAGCACCGAATTTGTACTTGCGCGTCCTGCTTTTGCGACCGTTACAGACGAGCTAACAGATGATTTGCAGGCAATGGATGTCGACAAGGACGCACCTAAGGAGCCACCGAAGATGCGCAAGGTCAAGAAGCAGCAAAGGAAGGGCGACCTACCACTGTCTGCAGGCACCGCCTCGCTCGACCAAGCAACCAAGGACGCGCAAGCCGAGAAGGAGAACGCCATGATCATGGAGGATAAGCTTGTCGCCGACACTGAGAACGAGAAGAACAACCTTGAGAGCATGATCTATGAGCTCAAGGACAAGATCCTTGACGTGTACGCAGAGTTCGCCAGCGACGATGAGAAAGCCAAACTCAATGTCAAGCTTGAGCAGATCGAGGTGAGTCCATAGTCGCCCGTACCAGATTTCTTAATGCTGACATATGCATAGGACTGGCTATACGAGGACGGCGAGGACGCCACAAAGGCACAGTACGTTTCGAAGAAGGAGGACATCCGCTCCATTGCTGGCCCTATTATCCAGCGTTATAACGACAAAATCGAGGGCGAGCGACAAGCAGTCCTCGAGAAGCAGCAGAAGGAGATGGCTGCCAAGCAGGCTGAGCTTGAGCGCGCGAAGCGGGAGGCGGAGGCCAAGGCACAGGCGAATGCCCCACCGCCAGCGGAGGAGAAGGATACCGAAATGACGGACGCTGAGACACAAAAGCCTGACAGCGTTGAGGAGGCTTCTTAGAAGGAGACTCGATACTATTCAACCAGAGTGCTGCGGCAATAAAGCGGCTGGCGTTCGTTGAGGATAGAAAGGAACACGAACGACTCATGATTGGCAGAGCGCAGTAAAAGCATTGGGGGCGTGCGAAGGATATCATTTCATTTGGCAATGCGATCATGGTAATGTGATGCTCATGATAGACCAGTCCATAGATGAACGAACATAAGAACTTCTCGAAACGCGCGTTCGCGTCTGGACTTGGACTCGCGTTGGTTTGTGGAACGTCCGCTGCAGGTACCTCCGAACCTTATATCCGGAAATCTTCACGTCATGAGCACTAATGACGAAGCACCCCTCGTGACCAATCAACCAAGATGGAACTACCGATGAGCGACCCAGCCGTTGGGTAGTGATGATGCGTTTGCGTAACCATGCAATGGATAGTTACATGTAAGGTCTTGTTCTCAACTCCATTCAGCTGCTTTCGGTACTTTTTCGTGCAGCACGAACACGATCATTAAGATGTACTCTTCAGTCCTCTCGTACTTCTTGCTTCTCGGGGCTGCGGCTGCCCAAGTCACACATCAGAACAGTTCTGGAACAATATTACGCGTCGATACCGGACAGTACGGGCCTGATCTCGAAGAATACCATTACTACTACGACCAATGGCCGATCGGTCTCGCCATTTCTTCCAAGGGACGCTTCTTCGCCAGCTACACTCGAGGCAACTATTCATTCACTCTCGGTGAAGCAATGAACAAGACCGCGGAAGTGCCGTATCCATCTGCGGGCCTCAACTTACCAGTCTCGCAACTCAACACGTCCTGGAATGGCATTCCGTTTGGAACCAATAACAGCACGGGCTTGATTAGCGTGCAAGCTTTGTACATTACGCCTGAGAATTCTAGACGTCCTGAGACGTTGTGGGTTGTTGATACTGGTCGGCCAACGATTACAGGCGAGGGCGGGGCGCCTTCCATGCCATATAGCCAGCCCGGCGGCCCCAAGATCATTGGTATCTCTCTCGCCAACGACAGCGTCTACGCCACTTACACCTTCCCGGCATCTGTCCATTTCCCAGACTCTTACATGAACGACATCCGCTTCGACCTCCGCTCAAACGTCACCACTTCAGGCCAAGGAATCGCATACATCGTCGACAGCAGCGACGAAGGCCGCCCCGGCTTCATCATGCTCGACCTCGGCACAGGTCAAAGCTGGCGCCGCCTAACCCAGCATCCAAGCACACTTCGCGTGGACCGCGACGTGCCCAGCTACCAAGGCATACCCTTCTACCAGCGCACCATCGGCCTGCCCATTCAAACTCTGCGTGAGGGTCTGGACGGCTTGCAACTTAGTCCCGACGGCGAGACAATGTACTACTCCCCACTGACTTCGAACTACCTGTACTCCGTCCTGACGGCAAACTTGAGACTGAGAACGGAAGACGATGTCCTAGCCGAAATCAAAGCCGCAAACAACGTAACCAATCACGGCCAAAGAGGCGGCAACGCAAACGGTTTTGAAGGCGATTCCAACGGCCTCATCTACCAATTGATCCCCGAGCACAATGCCATTTACGCATACAATCCTGCAACACTTATCACAGAACCGTTCGTAAGAGATCCGAGGATTATTTGGCCCGATGGCGCAAGTATTGGGCAGGATGGGTACTTGTATATGAATATTAATCAGTTGCCGTACCAGCCGATGTGGAATAATGGGAGCGATGGGAGGGTGCATCCGGGCGCGGTGTTGAGGTGTAAGCTGCCGAATGGTGGGAGGAAGATTATGGGGTTGGCGTAGGTGGTTCGGAAGAGATGGATGGGGTTGGTGGAAGGGGACGTGTGGCGAGGCGTTGAGTCGCGCAGTAATCGATGGTCGAAGAGGAAGTTTCCGGATTGGGTAGTTTGATGTGCAGCCATGCACGAATTCAGATATCACGGCATCACAATTGTACACAGCCAAGGCTGAGGTGCGAATCCACATCAGACTGGAGGCTTGACTGTGGTCGATGGTTGGAGGGGAAGTTTCCGGATTCGGTGATTTAAGATGCCGCCATGAACCAAGTCAGATGTCCCGGCTGCACTTGTGTAGCAACGTGCAACCACATGTCCTCGTTTGAGTGGAGTGGTGGATGAGGCGCTGCTGCCAAGGCCGAGGTGGGAGAGTATCGGTCTGTAGAGGCGTTCAACAGCAGCAATCAATGGTCGGAGGTGAAGTTGCCCGATGTGGTAATTTGATCTGCATCCATGTACGAATCGAGAGGATACGGCAATACAGTTATAAAACGAAGTGGTGGTGAGTGAGGCGTTGCCAAGGCCGAAGTGGGAGCGCGTCAGGTTGCAGGCAGCTGTGATCGATGGTTGAAGTGGAAGTTACCGAATACGGTAATTCGAGCTAACGCACGGACTAAAGGGCTTCTCGAACTCCGTCCTCACTGCTCCTTCCGCCTTAGAACGCTACATCAGGCACCCAGTTGCTTCCATCAAAACCAGCTGTTTCCCATGTCGAGTGCTCCCACCATTATCTCCGACGAGCTGCAGTCAGCTTACCAACATGGATGTCTACAAGCCATTGAACGACCATGAAGCAAAGCGACCTGCATGCTGCATGCATGCATGGACATGCTAAGCTTCAGCCTTGTCTGCATGACCACCGATATTATTGCGACAAAGCGCTCAGCCTAGCTGTCAACTACGTGAAGATAGCAGATACAACATACGCTTGTCGACTATCTCGCAACATTGTTAGCTGTTACTATACTGTGACGGAGATGACATTGCCACTCTTTGTTAGCTAATATCATCACATGGGCATTCTCCTGGACAAACTGCAACGTACAAGTGACTAAACAGAATCATGCAGCCACCCTTCGTACTAGCAAGAAGCTTAGGAACAAATACAATCTTTTCTTACCACAACACTAACTCACATTATGTCCCATTTCCTTCTTCCCTCTTTACACAGCACTATTCTGTTTCGCAAATATCCTCGCCAACGCCTCTATACTCTCCGCCACCCTCTGAAACTCGTCCTTCTGCTCAGCCGCAATATCGCCTCTAGTAGCAGCTAGATAGGCTTTCTACTTACTCTACTACATCTTTAAGGTCGCAAAGTTAAGCTTTAACTTATATAAAGGTTGTAGACATCTTTAGACTTCGGAGGGGAAGCCGCAGAGCGCGAATAATAGAGAGAGGAGTTTGCGGACGTCGTCTCTGTCGGTGTCATCTCGCCGACTTCCTTGATATTTGACTGCACACGCAATATATCCATTATGTTCCATAGCGATGGTCTCTATTCGCCAAGGGTTAGACTAAATTATCTCTCGAGTCTCTCACGCCTTCCACCTTAGCAGAGTGAAGGAATGCTTCGCGAATGTGAACTTGCCCCTCCCATCCCAATCGCTCTCCTTGATGCCCACCTCTTGTTCCGACTCGGTATTCACCAGGTCAACACTGTCACCACCGACAGTGAACACCTTCACACTCTCCGCCTTGACGCCCGACAAATCGACCTCATAGCTCTTTGCCTCGCTCAAGTTTGCCACTGCAAGATTGAGATAGCCATCATCTCCCAACGTAGCGCTGCAATCCAAGTACGGTGTCTCAATCGTTCCGCGGATCCAGCTCGGATTCGTGCGTCCATCATATTCCGGCGTCCGCACGTTCAGCGCGACAGTCTGGCCCCGCATATATTTGCTGAACAGCAGCAGTGGCCACCAGATCGTTTGTTTTACCAGACTATTCTTCGTCGTCATGAGCGGCGAAATCACGTTCACGCTCTGCGCAATATTCGCCATGCCCATATCCTTCGCCTGGCGAATAAAACTGTTCAAAAACACTGCGACAGCCAGCGCGTCGCTCAGCGTGTACTTTTCTTCCGCACCTTGCTCACCTGGTGCACGCACAGGGTCCCAGACATTCCATTCATCAAAGCAAATCGTCGGCCTCGGGACAGTTTCAGGTACCTTATTCTCAATGCGCGCAAGATCAATCAGCGCACTAGTCATTTGAATCGCACGTTCCGCTGCTCTCGGAGCCGTGGCATTCGGTAAGTGCTCATTATCCGCGGTGTAAATATGGATGGAGTGCATATCGATGAGAGCTTTTGTCGGGTCGCCGCCAAGCCCATGGACGTTCCATTTCACGCACTCGTTGAGCACGTAGTAGTCCCAGGAAGAGTAGCCAGTCTCGCCGCAGAGAATGAGGGTGATGGAAGGATCGAGGAGTTTGAGCGCTTTGGCCCATTGCCAGGCTTTCTTTGCGTAGTCTTCTTTGGTCATTTGTTCGACTTGCCAGGGGCCCCAGCATTCGTTGCCGAGGGCCCAGTACTTGACCTAGGAGTTGTTAGTGGTTGAATGGCAATTTCATTCGACCTTGCTCGGAAGCATCATATTTGTAAGATTCCATCAAGCTCCATCGAAATAGCAAGATACGAGGCACAACTTACATTATATGGCTTTTCACGTCCATTCTTGCGGCGAAGGTTGGCATAGTAAGTAGGGCGATCCGAGTTGCAATATTCGAGCCATCCAAGGGCTGTGGTGAAGTGAGCCGCAAATCAAAAATTGTGCTTCGTGGAGAATATGCATACCTTCGTCCACTGTGCCAGTACCAAAGTTGAGGCAAAGGTAGGGCTCAGTGCCAACAACCTCACACCACTTCATGAACTCATCGGTACCAAACTCATTCGACTCGGTTCCTATCCACGCAAGCTCGGGTCTACACAAGCAGTAATCAGCGGACGTGAATCCTCAAGCGCGTGATATCGCACATGATTCAGTACAGCGGGATGCATTACCTGCTCGGTCTCTGCTCCCTCGGACCAACACCATCCAACCAATGATACGTCGCAACAAAATTGCCACCCGGATACCTTACTACAGGCACATTCAACTCTTTGAATGCATCAATGACATCCTTGCGGAAGCCATTCTCATCGGAGAGAGCATTTCCGGGGTCATATATGCCTAGACCGGTCTCAGCACGGCATGTACACGTAGTTTAAGTTGTTGGAGTGCCTTTACCGCCATATATGCAGCGTCCCATGTGTCTGTGCTCTGGTAAGCGAAGATGGTCGTGAATTGAGTTTGAGTTTGCCGCTTACTCTGTGAAGCCACCGTAGATGTTGTCGTTAATTTTGGCGATGGTGTGCTGTGGGTGGATGGTGATGGAGGGGCTTTCGCCTTCTTCGATTCTGGTGAATGAAGCCATGGTTTGTGGTTTTGGAAGCACAAATTCCAATGTGGATGAACTGAATACCTCCGCAGCTAAAAGAGAGTTGACCGATGTTATACAAAACGCCGGAGATGTCTCACACTTTGATACTGATAACTGTTGTTCTTGAACCGGTGTTCGTTCAAGACAAAAATCAAGTCGGATGAAGAGATCAATGTCTTTGCCGAGGATCAACGATAGTTTCCTTGGCCACTGTCAAAATATACGACATCTCTTGAGTGACAGCATCTCTTGTAGCCTTTCGTAAAGATGGAATTACATTTGAGGTTGTCGGAAAGCCTGCTGCACATGATCGGGTAACGCGCGCCCATTTCCTCTTTCTGCTAGCCGTGCTGTGCTCCGATTCGTGGAAACACTATTTAAGCACTACTGCGTTGCTGCTTAGTGTCCGTCCCGCCTTTCGCACTTTTACATCCGACGCAACAAGTCATTAATCGCTGTTCTGAATCACAATTGCTTTTCAAAGCTACGCAGCTGAGGGTCTGATTTGTGGACAGTGGTATTTCGTGGCATGTGGCACGTCTGTGAGGTGATGAATGCTGAGATAGCAAAGTAACTTTCGAACTTTGCTGAGCATTCTACCGGGGTTTGAGAGAGACGTTTACCGGGCGGTGAACGAGACATTGCCTCATCTAGATATGCAACCGCAACTGCCGAGAAATTGCCCATTAGTCGACTTGGCTGGGTCGAGGATGCACTACCAGTCGCGGCCTACGTTAATAGGTTGATGGAGTCGCGTGGCAAGGTGACATCCTCCAGTCGGTCGGGGATCGACCGAATGTTTGACTTGCCTCGGAAAGACAGGGTATAACGAGCGGGCAGCGGAAACAATTCACACGTAGTGGGAGCATAGTTCCCCGCTTTTGCCGTCGTCTGGCACAACTGAGGAACTGGGATAGCGCCACGCGAATGCGAGCCCCAGGTTATGGTCGCCCCATGTGATGATAGACAGTGCTTTGAACCCTTCAAGCGGCGGGTATAAAGTGTAGTGTGGGTCTGCACCTTTTGTCCCAGCAGCCCTGACTTCTCGAAAGTCTGCGATATCAGTGACAAAACTGTCAAGATGGCGCTGTAAGTCAATGACATCAACCAAGTACATACCAGACATATACTGATTTTGTTCTTCGCCAGACCCCCAAAATGGTACCAATTCTTGGTAGGCCTATTCGCCTCCCTCGGATCACTCCTCTACGGATATGACTTGGGTGTCATTGCGCAAGTCATTGCTTCGCAATCTTTCAATAGCAAGTTCAAGCCGACTACCGCTGAGACGGGAGCGGTCGTGTCTGTGTTCACAGGAGGAGCTTTCTTTGGTGCAGCCATCGCAGGACCCAGTGGAGATAAGCTAGGTCGACGTAAGACGATCATGTCTGGTGCATTGGTCTTTTGTCTCGGAGGAGCTCTGCAGACTGGTGCTCAAGGTCTCTCGTATCTTTACGCTGGACGCTTGCTTGCAGGCCTAGGAGTCGGCATCCTCTGTATGATTATCCCTGTTTATCAGGGTGAGTTGGCCCACCCGGATATCCGTGGACGCATTACTGCACTTCAGCAATTCATGTTGGGCATCGGTGCTCTTGCTGCAGCATGGATCTCGTACGGTAAGCTTGAACAAAACTTCAGTGAAAGAAGCTGTTCTTACATTCGCAAAAGGGACTTACGTAGGCTTTGACCCGACCAATGACGGTCAGTGGCGGACGAGCCTGGGTATCCAGATCATTCCTGCGGTCTTCCTTGCGGCGCTCATTCTGCTCTTTCCTGAATCTCCTCGATGGCTCATCGACCATGGTCACGTCGAAGACGGGCTGCGCACATTGGCTCAATTGCACGCCCATGGCGACGAGAGCGATCCATGGGTCCAGGCTGAGTTCCAGCAAATCCAGGACACGCTTGCCTTCGAGCACGAGCATGAAGCAAAGTCATATGTCGAACTTTTCAAGGACAAGTCGTGCTTCCGCCGCCTCTTCCTGGCCTGTGCACTCCAGGCTTCGGTGCAGATGTAAGCATAACTCTTGTACAACGTCCATATGAGTCGGCCACTGATTTTGGTTTTGCAACCTCCAGGACAGGTGTTTCGGCCATCCAGTATTATTCGGTCACCATCTACGGTAAGATGGGTATCGCGGGTGATGACACTCTGAAGTACCAGGCCATCTCGTCCATCATCGCTCTCATCGCCCAATTCCTCTGCATCCTGTTCATTGATCATTTCGGACGTCGCTGGCCATTGATTCTGGGCAATTTGGGCAACATGGTGACTTTCATCATTTCCACCATCCTACTTGCTGTGTTCCCACCTGGTGCAAGCAACAACAAGGCTGCCGCATGGGGTTTTATCGTCATTACTTGGGTGTACAACTTCAGCTTCAGTGCATCCTGCGGACCTTTATCCTGGATCATCCCAGCTGAAATCTTTGACACCAAGACACGATCGAAGGGCGTCTCGATCGCCTGTATGACCTCGTTTGCGTTCAATACCATGATCGGCCAGGTCACCGGTATTGCCATGGCAAGTGTGGGATGGAAGTTTTACATCCTGTTTGTTGTAAGTTATCTTTTCAGCTGTTCTGATAGAGAGTTGCTAATTATTCAGGTTTGCAACTTGACCAACGCGATCTTCTTCTACTGCTTCCTTCCCGAGACAGCGAAGCGACCACTCGAAGAGATGAACTACCTGTTCACGAACGCTCCGATATTCGTACCTGGCATGAACAAGTCAGACTGGTCACCAGGACAGGATCTTGAACGCCGCGTCCATGAGGTTGAGGCGAAGCAGGGGTCGATCTCTCACGCTGAGGTCAAATTGTGGAGAGCAGAGTAGAAAATAGCGAAGGCTCTCAATTCCGATCCGAGATTATGTGATGGAGAGTAGCTAGCCAGCAATACAAAATGTGAAAGTAAATGAAGGAGAAGCGAGGATCATATATGCGACATGCTGAATACATTTGCCAGCACTGCAGATAGTCAGTCCCTATTTTGTGCATGCATCTTCTCGTCTCCTCATCTCGCACTGCTCATAAAGTGAATCCGCCCGCAGTCCTTGACTCTCAAGCTGCCGAGTCGACTATTCAACAAGTTGACATAAGATCCATTCGATGGTGTTGAAAATGGCAGTTTCGTTTGCTCAGCGGAAATAGACACCGCGGGAGAGCTGGCCAGTGACGTAACGAGGCTTGGCAGACCCTTGACAACTGAGCATCTCACACGTCTCGCACAGGTTGGATATGTCTAATTCTCAAGGTCGGTATATAAGCATCATTTGAGAAAGCCAACATACTGATGCCTCGATATCTTGCGATACTTTGTCGACTCAGATTGCTCGCACCAGCAGCCCCACACTGTAACCGCGGCACCCGCCAAACGCTTCGCAGTCGCACCGCAGCCATCACCCCATACAACCACCATA
Organism: Setomelanomma holmii; assembly: GCA_010015745.1. Lineage (NCBI taxonomy): Eukaryota > Fungi > Ascomycota > Dothideomycetes > Pleosporales > Phaeosphaeriaceae > Setomelanomma > Setomelanomma holmii. The sequence continues at coordinate 70,598 of ML978288.1, forward strand.
ATGATCATTATCGGAACCAGTGTCCCGTATTTCGTGAATGCGCAACCTTGTTCCCATCCAGTTCATAACAGTCAGCTACATATCCCTTCTCGATGCAGCAGGTGCTACGATAAGCCAAGACAAGTCTTACTCTAACAGGCAGCCCATCTCGCGTTTCCCCCCCAACGGCGTTTTTGCCATTGTTACGTAGCATGGGTAAATGAGCCCTGCGCGACCATAGACTTTCGCGCGATGTATGCAGGTACGAGTAATCTATCTGACGGGCGGTCGCTGCTGGTTGTTGCTCTTTCTCAACCCTCCTCCCCATCAATCTCGCCCCTACAACAGCTTGTGTCTTCTCACCACAACTGCTTGGCGAGCGGTACCTGAGCACTCATGGCTGCTCGAAGGGCACCAGGAGCCTCAATGGCCATCCTGGCTGGCGCATTGCTCGATGTTGCCTCCGTAGCACCGGCACTTACGTCCAGGCAATCGGATCCGTTCGCGCCCATGGATCCTCAGAGTTGGGTCAATCCTGACAATATGACATGGGGACAATTCGTGGCACCACCGAGCACAGACTGGAGCGATCCTTCACGTAAGGGTAGCGATCGAAACTTCAAAATTGCCATGGTCACCGTGGACTACCCGGATTCGCCGTTTGTAGTCACATTGCCCGCACAGTCCGATATCTTCGGCAATCCACAACCCCTTGCGAGTGGTTTGAAAAGAGAGGATGTCCCTAGATTCTACTCGGATCTACTCAATACCCCAAACGAGTTAAATCAAGGTCACACACTACATGAGTGTATGCTCCGTCTCGATCTTGGTCCTCGGAAAGACTGAAGCTGACATTGAACAGATTGGATGGGCGACAGCTTCGGCAAGTATGGTGTAGACTTGACAGTTTTTGGACCCTATCGGCTGCCATCGTTAAGCTACCAATACGGTGTCGACGACGAGCAAGGTGGTTTCAATGAATGCGCTTGCCCTGAAGGCCCACCGTGCTCTGTGGATCTTCGAACAGATGCTCTCGGCGCCTGGCGTCGAGACGTTGGGAATGCGACAGCAGACTCGTACGAGCTAGCTTTCATTCTTTCGACTGGTCAGGATGAATCATCTACTTGGCAAGAGTTTGGAGAGATGAAGTTCGCTAGCAGAGACGAGATCCCAGAGGAGTTCGGCCCGCCAGGTAACAGTTCGCTCCCGCATTGGGCGGATACTCGCTACGTTGAATGGACATCGTGGGCCGCTGCCTCTACTATCTGGCCCAACGCTGGTGGCGATTCCTCGACTCAGGGCGAGTCTTCAGGTTATTAATGCCGATAGACCAACTAGGTCTGGGACAGTTATTGACTTTCTACCCAATTTAGGCATGGCTACCTTTGCGCACGAATTATCTCATCTTCTTGGAATTGGCGACAATTACAATAACCCTTATAGCATTACTCCTCGTCGTGCTTATACTGGGCCATTCAGTATGCTTGATCGCGGCTCTTTCAATGGACCTGGAGGACCTCATACACGCTGGCAAATTCCACCAGTGCAAGGATCGTCCATGGGCTCCCTTCACACCATGCGCGATAAGCACCAGATTGGCCTAATCGACATTACACCAGTTCTCCAGATTTCCCGATCCGGACTCTCTTCCTCGGGTCTTGTTATTGCGGAATTGACTGCACGTTCCGTTGATCCCGCTGGCAGTTTGATGGGTTTCAACATCAGCTTCGGAAGTGCGGGCGATCTGCAGCCGCACTGCAACGTGTCTCTTGACGCTCTGTGTGATGGTGGCAACTACAACAACTACAACGTGGAAGTTGTGGATCGCATGGGCGCAGATTCTTTCTGCCCTGATTCTGGTGTGATGATCAGCAAGACCAAGAATGCTGATCGCAGCCAGCCGTTTCAGTGGGTCATTCATGCGAACCCAGAAGATGCACATGTCGTGGATTTCTACTACCCTAACGGAACCGCCAGGTATTGGTCAATCGGTGCGTACTGCTTGTTCATGCACTATGTTTAAGAACGCACACTAACATTATAACCAAGTGACTACGGTCAGCTGGTCGACGCATTGTTCCATGTAGGCACCAACAGCGGTAGCGAGTACGAACATGAGGACTTGCCAAATGGCCTTCACTTCTATGTTCTTGAGATAAGACGCGACGCCGGAGTCCTAAAGTACACTGTTGGTGTAAAGTCCACTGCTACAAACAGCACTTCTTCCGCGTCTTATGGTGTCGAAGTCAGCGACGGGAAAGTGGACGGCTCGTACTGCACTTTCGATCTCAAGAACACCGGCACCGCTGCCAAAAACAGCACAAGCTCGCACCCGCAAGACCTCTCCGCATACCTCGGGTCAGATATCTATCGTCTGTGGGCAGCGATTGACAGCGAAAGCTGGAAGGTTGGCGTTCCGAACGCTCTTGCGTATGCGAAGTTCGGTGAATCTGCCTTGGTCAAGGTCGCCTTTGGCGCTGCGAAGAACAGCACTTCGTATGGCACCAATGGAGCGACCGTCACGCTTACCGTGACGAGTGAAAGTGATGCGACTGTTAAGGGCACTGCGACGTGCAGGGTCTAAGAAGGCGTGTGCGCAACCTTGTACCAAGCTGCCCGCAGCCTCATCCTCATTCGTAGCTCAAAATGTACACAATACATCAGTATGAGCCTGTGAAAGGCGGTCAAAATGCTCTGAAGTCGATGTAAGAGCCCAAATACCGCGCTTTTCCGTCTCTAAAAAAACGATATACTGTCTTTCAAATTACACTCTTGTTGCTGCGCGAAGGTTTCCACTCTATTGTTGACAGTAAACCACGCATAGGATGCGGGGGCTTGGAGGCTTTCACCACCTTGATGATATGTGCACAGGCTGGTAAAAATAGGTCGGAGCATTCAGCTGCATACTATTGGAGATGCAAAGATGCAGTACACCTGGGCATGGCAGTAATGACGGAAGACCTGTCACGACCAAGCACAGGCCATCATCGGAAGTGGGGAAGCTTCCGCTGCTCGATTCTACCAACGCGTCAATTGAGCGACCTCACTCGTTGCTTTCCCAAACAGCAACCATGTTCTCTTAAAACCACGATGACAGGCGGCCGGCAGCTCCCAAAGCGAGTTAGTAACGCGGTATGTCTTAACATGGCTACGACGTGATGTCTTTGCCACCTCCTCCGCCCATCTTTGAGCTGTTGTGATTGACTTATATGCAGTGTGACCGGTGTAGAAGGTAGATGCAAAACTGCGGTAGCGCTCCAGGGTCAAGCACTCACATGACGAAGGAATAAGTCGCGATGCGATCCTGTGCGGCCTTGCTCACTCTGCGTGCGGGCCAATGTGGAATGCTCTACTAGTTCCAACGAACACCAAAGCCGGTCGACGAAGAGGAAGCGCACAAATGAATCATCACGTGAAGGTCCTGATTCTTCCACGTTGCAAGCTCTCACGACAAGGTCTGCCCTATCTGCACCCCCATCAGAAGAGCCTGAGCACAATCACAGCAGAAATGAAGCAGATTCAAGACCCGCTGAAGAACCTCTACTCAGCGAGGAGAGTCGAAGGCCTGGTATAGCTGGTGGTGAAGTGGACTCAGCAATGGGCATTGCTCAGAAGGTGAGCACATTCGTCCAGTACTCACGACCAAGTGACTGACAAGGATATTCTCCTTCAGATCTACCAATTGAGTGGCCAAGGTACTCCGGTGTTACGACGTACAACATCCGCTATACCAGGTGGGGATGTATACAGCAGACAGGCTGTGGCCCGCCCAGACCGGGCACAAAGAAGACCAATTGCGGCAATCATCGGGTTCTCACTCCCAGAAACAGACGTCATGCGCTTGCTTCTCGAAGAGTACTTTGACGCTGTGCATTGGTTCTCTTTAGTAATTTATGAGCCACGATTCCGTCCGAAATTCGAATCCATCACGGATGGCATGGCTTACCCAGCACAGAAGGCCTTCCTACTGCTACTATCTGTGGTTCTCGGAATGGGAGCATGGTACAGATCGCATAGAACTACTCGTATGGCACATGAAGACGATTGGCGATCTTACGCAACTTCTCTAGTACAAGGCGCTGGATCACAGTTGACAGAGTTGATGGATTCGGCCTCAATTGCATCCGTACAAGCCTGCATCCTGCTTGGATCCTACTATATCTACCATGGCAAACCGAATCTATCCTTCTCGCTGCTTGGTGCGACTATAAGAACCGCGCAGGCCATAGGTCTTCATCGCCAACCATTGCGAGGAGATTCTGACAGCGTGGAAGAACGCAAACGGGTTTGGTGGACGATCTACACCTGGGATAGGCAGGTCTGACAGCTACACATGACACTTCCCACTAACTTTGCTAGATTTGCCTCGGTGACGTATGGCAGACCTCTGGGCATCAGTAAGTGTCGGCGTACGAAGTGGTTGGGAGACATACACTGACTTCGTATCCTCACCTTTGACAGATGATAGAGAGTGTAATGTCTCACACCCAACAGACACATACGAGTCTCCGTACTTCTGTGAGGGTGGCTCAGGTCAGGACACCGCCACGATATGTTACTCCTCGTACCAGAGAGAACTCAATAAACTGTAGTAACGGCTTCGGCTGTCATTGAAACCATCTTCGGCATGCGAACCATGCGATATAGCGATCAAAACACGGGCACTTGTATCTAACCAAAGTCATGGATGCGACTGAGCGACTTTGGGCATGGCGGCGACGATTGCCGCCTCACCTGCTTCTCGATCTGAACTCCGATTGCGAGCCCAATTATTCGAGGACGTCAAAGGTGCACAGGCTCCAAGCCTTGTCGCTTCAGTTGACCTTTGACAACCTCCTCATCATCTTCCATCGACCAACATTAGCGCAACAAGTAGAACAACTCATCAGAACTCAGCCGGAACATGGCCAAGTCTCAATGCCGTCACCTTCAAGCGCACAACACGCTGCATCATCCGTGTCTCCGTTTTTCACAACCAGCGCGCACAGCCCTTTGTCCGTGTCTCAAGCATCAAGCACGGAGCAATGGTGGGACGCAGCGCTGCGCATGTCGAAAGTAACGCAGATGCCACAGCTTGCTCAATTAGCGACGGATAGCCATCTTGTTGCTTTCCTTGCCATCAATCTCTTCAATTCAGCGATTGTTATGGCGGTGCTAGCTCTTTCGGATCCACTTTCTGACCGTGCCCAGGAAGTCAAGCGCAGCATCGTAAGTAACGCCCATGCGTTAGATCCAAGCTCAACGAGACATCTACTAATTAAGCACACCGGAATTTAGACCCGAATCTTTCGACTGCAAGAGCTGCTTGGCAAGAAGACTGAATTATCAATGCAAAGCAATGCTGTGCTGAAAGATGTTATACACATGCTACTGCAACGCGAAGCAGATGCTATGCTGGCACCGATCAACACCGCGGACATACGGGGCTCTAGCAATGGAGGCTTGACCCAAGCTCCTTCCGGTTTACCGCTAATGTCAGTGGAAGATACCCTTCGCTTGCCTATCCAGTTACCAATAAGTAATCACCACAACCAACACGAACAAGCACACAAAACTAATGATAAGGCTTTGCGATTGAACGAAAGTCTTGCGTCAGTACAGCGAGGTAAGCCGAGCTCTTCATATGGTAGTATCGCTCTTGGCTGACCAGCCCAGCTTTTTCTTTCACGGCTGAAGGCGTTGCTGGTGATGCTCAAGCGCACATCGACAATCGTGACCTTACAGGCCCACAGTCTCAGACGTTCAATGACAATAACGAACCATGGCTAGACGGCTCCCTTCATGATGTTTCTGGCGATTTTGGCTGGGCCGACGACGGGAGTGTGGACGTCAACGGCCAGGGTCTGTATTGGTTTTGGGACACCACGTACTCGTGATCGCTGTCTAACTCCGGCGACCCACACGATCACTAGAGTCGAGTGACCTGATCCTGCTAGCTCATGCCATTCTTGTGCACATCCGGCCCGTATATACTTGTTTTGATGCCTGTCCTTCCCGCAACATTGTTGAAGGCCTTCTCAGCATCCGCGAACGTGTACTCGTGGGTGATGAGGTCCTCCAGGCAGATCCGCTTCGAGTTCAGCAGCTCGATAGCGAGCTTGTAGTCTCCTGGGCCGTAGCGGAAGCTGCCCTTGAGCGTTGCTTCCTTGTCGCAGATTTGGCCGATAGGGAATGATATTCGTGGAGATCCTAGGCCAGCCTGGACGAACACACCTCCACGTTTCAAAACCGCGACGCTGCACTCAATGCACGGCTCTGCCCCTGTAGCATCAATAACTACGTCTGCGCCACTTGTTATGCCAGCATTGCGTAGCAGGTCGTTCGCGTTTGCCTCGGGCGACTGCGACTGCATCTTATATGTGTGGTCGGCGCTGAATTTTGTGGCGAACTCTAGCCGCGACTCCGCCACTTCTACAATGACAACTTGCGCCGCACCGAAGGCTCGAGCAACGGCACAGCACAACAGTCCAATCGGACCAGCACCGAAGACGGCCACCGTCCGTCCCTGCACATTGCCAGCCAGTCCGCAGCAATGTACAGCGATACTCAATGGCTCGACCAGCGCTCCTTCGCGGAAGGAGATGTGTTCAGGGAGCTGAAAACAGCATTCCTATGGAGACAGTAGAAGGTAGACAAGGTGCCATCGTACGGAGGGGTTGCGGCGAATCGCATCGAGTCGCAAAGGTTGTAACGTCCACTTCGGCAAGTCTCGCAGATGTTGCAGCCAACACCTGATTCTAGAGCCACTCGGTCACCGACCTGAAGGCCCTTTACGTCGTCCCCACACGCTTCAACGATACCTGCTGACTCGTGGCCAAGGACGATTGCGCCGTCTACAACGTATTTCCCGATGCGTCCATGCTGCCAATAATGGATCTAACTCATGATCATGTTAGTGATAAACAAGTCGTGGAAATTGGTGTTACTCACGTCTGAGCCGCACAATCCTGTCGCAATGATTCTCACACGTACGTCTCGAGAATTTCGGAGCTGAGGTATTGGCCGTTTCTCACACGAGAATGGCCTGTCTGGGCTCAGGACGAATACTTCATTACAGTCTTCGGTAGACTGCCTAAAGAACGTATTGTGCTTCGCACTGCGGACGCGCCACTGAATCGCTGTGCTGACTTCGGTAGTTACAGACATGGTGAATGCGGTGTAGCAGTAGGTATGTCAAAGGTACGTGATTGACGTGACTTGATGGTTCTTTGAGGTTCTCAGTGGTCGTGTAGCAAACGGTATAAGGTGCCTCAAGTACCTGAGGGCAATCGCACTGCTTTGTATATCTGTGCTTACTCCGCGACTGAAATCTTAAGTCAATGCGGTTTCCCGAGACGGGGCTTAAGAGATGTGAGGGGTGGGTACCACTTTGTGCGGAGACGGGGGACAACGGCTGAATCCCATCGTGCTGCTGCAGTCACGGTATACACCACAGGTCTCACTGAGGCAGGATCCGGATGAAGGTGCCTGTGAAAGAGGTTCCGGGTTCATGTGTCAGTCGTTGATCGGTTCCGGCGGTTCAATCTCGCCAGGCGTCGAGCTTACTTACCGTACATCCTATTGGCTGAGAAAAGCCGCTACCTTACGGTTCCGATCATTAGTTGTCACCAAGTCCACCAACAGGCACAAACTTCCGGCGGCACACTCGAATTCTGTTGCGGTGAAGTAAACAGTGCGCATACGGGAAGAATTAAGGATTGAACTGAGGTTGTATTGTGTATGTATGTATGTATGTATTGTTTAACGTCCTATGAAAGCCTCCCAGGGGGCATGAAAGTGACAAATGAGAGGGCTTGTGTGTTATGTTTCTTCTTGCAGAAGGGATGAGCGAGGGACTAATCAGCACACGTGAGCGGCCGAGGCCGCTCAGTGCTGTGCTTTGTAATGCCGCGACTTTGACGGGGTCACAAATAGGCAGCTTCGGCTGCTCATTGCTGTATTTTGGCGTGCTAGACCATTCTGGTAGATACCTGGGA